>PVIW01002711.1:0-202772 GCA_004026585.1 Noctilio leporinus | reverse complement strand
TGGCTCCATATAAATTTTTGAAGTATTTTTTCTATTTCTGTGAAGTCTGTCATTGGTATTTTAATTGGGATTGCATTGAATATGTAGATTGCTTTGGGTAGTATGGACATTTTAATGATGTTAATTCTTCCCATCCACAAACATGGTATATGCTTCCATTTATTTGTGTCTTCCTTGATTTCTTTCTTCATTGTTCTGTGGTTTTCTGAGTACAGGTCTTTGACCTCCTTAGTTAAGTTGATTCCTAGGTACTTTATTTTTCTTGTTGCTATGGTAAATGGGATTTGTTTTTTTGCTTCTATTTCTGTTGTTTCATTATTGGTATACAAAAATGCTTTTGATTTCTGGGTATTGACTTTATACCCAGCTATTTTGCTAAATTTGCTTATTAGGTTGAGTAAGTTTTTGGTGGAGCCTATCAGGTTTTGTATGTACACTATCATATCATCTGCAAATAATGACAGTTTGACTTCCTCCTTTCCGATTTGGATCCCTTTGATTCCTTTTTCTTCTCTGATGGCTATAGCTAGAACTTCCAAGACAATGTTGAATAGAAGTGGAGAAAGTGGACAGCCTTGTCTTGTTCCTGATCTTAGGGGGAAAGCTTTCAGTTTTTGTCCATTAAGTATGATATTGGCTTCAGGTTTCTCATAGATGGCCTTTATGATGTTGAGGTATGCTCCCTCTATTCCCATTTTGCTGAGGGTTTTTATCATAAATGGTTGCTGCACTTTATCAAATGCTTTTTCAGCATCTATTGATATGATCATATGGTTTTTATCTTCCAATTTGTTGATGTGGTGTATTACATTTATTGATTTATGAATGTTGTACCATCCTTGCATCCCTGGGATGAAGCCCACTTGATCATGGTGTATGATCTTTGTAATATACTGCTGAATCCAATTGGCCAATATTTTGTTGAGAATTTTAGCATCTATGTTCATCAGAGATATTGGCCTGTAGCTTTCTTTCTTAGTTGTGCCTTGCCCTGGTTTTGGGATTAGAATAATATTGGCCTCATAGAAAGTTTGGGAGTCTTCCCTCTTCCTGAATTTTTTGGTATAGTTTGAGGAGGATAGGAGTTAGTTCTTCTTTAAATGTTTGATAAAATTCACCTGTGTAGCCATCTGGTCCAGGGCTTTTGTGCTTTGGGAGATTTTGGATTACTTCTTTAATTTCACTATTTTTATTGGCTTATTGAGGCTTTCTGCTTCTTCTGGGTTCAGTTTTGGTAGATTATACCTTTCCAGAAATGTGTCCATTTCATCCAGGTTGTCATATTTTTTGTCATAGAGTTGTTTGTAATAATTTCTTACAATCTTTTGTATTTCTGAGGTATCAGTTGTGATTTCCCCTCTTTCAGTTCTGATTCTGTTTATTTGGGTCTCTCTCTTTTTCTTGATGAGTCTGGATAAGGGCTTGTCAATTTTGTTTATTTTTTCAAAGAACCAGCTCCTGGACCTGTTGATTCTTCGAATTGTAGTTTGAATCTCTGAGTTATTTAGTTCTGCTCTGATCTTGATGATTTCCTTCCTTCTACTTGCTCTAAATTTTTTTGTTGCACTTATTTATACATTTATCAGGTGATTCTTGTGTGTGTCCTGATGAGGGATTCAACCGGCAACCTGGGTGTACCAGGGCAACACCAACCAACTGAGCCCCCCAGCCAGGGCCGACCCCAGTGCTCACTCCCTGCCCCCACCTCTGGCAGCTGCAGCTCCAGAGTTACCTGGCTCTGTTAATGCACACACAGGTGCATGGGTACACACACAGGCATGTACACGGCATGTATTCACAAACATACTATGCATGGCTACACAGTCATATAGCACACACACTCACATACTCACAGAGACACTCACCACACTCACATATACCCAGATGTGGACATACACACTCAGAAACACACATGCATATATACAACACACACATGGTTTTATGTGCACTTATGTATACACTCACACACATGCATGCATACCTATATACATGTATACACAGTATATACACAGTTGCACTCCCATACTCCCATAAACACACTCAGATATGGGAACACACATATACACATACAAAGACACAGATGGATATATGTGGCTTGAGTACACATATTCACACATATACATGCTCACTCACACTGAGTCACATAAATACTACCTGTGCACACATATTTACATCTATGTACAAACTTATTTACATATTGTGATGTTGCATTATTACCATGCATTACTCATCCTAGTTTAAAGTTTTGCTTCTTTCAATGTGTACTCTCAAAGGGTCACAATATAAGCATTTATTCTTTATGCTACTTCTTTTTAAAAAATATTTTATTCTTTATTTTTAGAGAGAAGGGCAGGGAGGGAGGAAGAAAGTGAGAAACATCACTGTATGGTTGCCTTTCACCTGCCTCCAGCTGGGTACCTGGCTGGAGACCTGGTTTTGTGCTCTGGCTGGGAATTGAACCAGTGACCTTTGGGATTGAAGGCCGGCACCTTATCCACTGTGCCACCAGCCAGGCTACATTATGTTATTTTTTAAAGTGGGATCCTCAAAGTAGGTTTTGATAAGGAGAAAGAGGACAATCTTGATTCTAAGGTTACAGAAGGGAAATGTCCCGGACGCACACTTCTGCCAGGTACTCTGTCTCTGAAAGGGTGCAGCTGGGCCAGTCTGATTCTCCGCAGGGGAAGCCCCTGGAACCCTGACTGGATCTGGAGGTGCCTTTGGCCTAACTTCCTCATCTTGTAGAGAGGGATACTCAAGTTAATATTTATTGATTATATTTATAAAATACACCTCAATCTGTTTACTTCCCTCACCTCTCATCCACATGAAAGATCTTCCCACAGGGAAAGACTAATTACTTAGGTATGTTCCCCTCCTTGGACCAGTGTCTGTGTTCAAGGGGATGAGGAGCTATGATTGATTAAGGCTGGTCCAGTTTCTGCCCCAGGCTGGAGGTGTGACTGGCAGTCCCCGTCACCCACAAGATCATGCGAAACCTGAAAGTGCTATCAGCATAGTTCTGTTGCCAGAAGGGGGGAAGGAAGGGATGGGGGGCAGACAAAAACGACTGATGCCCATGACTGTGTTGTAGCAATAGCCCAGCAGTGTCTGCCCCATAGATGAATAGAAACGAACATGCCCTGGCTGGTGTGGTTCCGTGTGTTGAGTGCCAGCAGCCTGTGAACTGAAAGGTCACTGGTTTGATTCCAGGTCAGGGCATGTGCTTGGGTTGCAGGCCAGGTCCCCAGCTGCAGGTGTGTGAGAGGCAACAGATCGATATTTCTCTTCCTCTCTTTCTCTTTCTCTTCCCCCCTCTCAAATAAAGAAGTAAAATCTTTAAAAAAAGAAAAAGAAAGAAAGAAAGAAACAGGTCAATCATGAGGGGAAGAGGTGGCTGAGGAGGCAAATCTCTGTGAGAAGGTTGCATTTGGAAAGTGGAGGGGTGAAATGGAGGCAAAATAAAAAGAGTAGACGGGGCATCCTCTGCTATGCCTCTTTGAGGTGCTCTAGTTCAGAGATGTTTGTCTAGAGTTCTGAAACTTGGGAAGTTTGCAGGTTTGCAGGCATGTCACTAATGGACCAAGACTTGGGTGACTTTATGGAAGCATTTCTTTCTTTCTTTTTTTTTTTTTTTTTTTTCATATTCTAAGTTTTGGAAAGGTAGAATATTATTTCTGAATCTTGTTGCCAGTATACTTTGCCCTTTGTCCTATTTCTCTTTACCTGCAGTGGTAAATTTGTTTCCTTAAGAGCTATACTTCAGAGGGAATCAACAGCCCAAGTTGTGTCTCCTTACTTAGAAAATTTGTTACATTTGCATTTCTGACTTGGCTAATGTACAATTAAGAGACAATTAGCTACAGCTTTATAACGTCCATCTCTGGTCCTTTATGCATACAAAAGTATTACAGTTATTATTTTAGAGGTCGGTTTTCTTTCTGATCCTAAAATGGACCTTAATGATACACCACTATCAAAATTTCCCTTATTATTGAAACTTAACCAATTTCTTTTTTTTTTTTTAAAGATTTTATTCATTTTTTTGGAGAGAGGGAGAAAGGGAGAGAAACATCAATGTACAGTTGCCTTTCATCTGCCTCCAGCTGGGGACCTGGCTTACAACCTGGGTATGTGCCCTGACTGGGAATTGAACCAGCCACCCTTGGGTTAGAAGGCCAGCGCTCAATCCACTGAGCCACACCAGCCAGGGCCAGAAACTTTATCAATTTCTTGATCGGGGTATCGCTCTTTATGAAACAGACAGTTTAAAATAGTCAGTGGCAAAGAAAATGAGTCCTGAGTTCACTCCACTTCTGCCTTCTCTAAGATCCCTCTGAACTGTAGCTCTTCTTCTCCCACCAGGTTTTACACACCTCTGTGCCCGTAGTCTCAGGCAGACAAGAGATCCTGGTATCGGAAGTTTGGGATCTGAGTCAGAAGGACCCCGATGCAAATCCCAGATTTGTCTCAGCTTCTTCATCTGTGAAATGGGAATAATCAGAGTACTACTTTCCTGTGTGATTTGGGGAAATTTACTTAACCTCACACCATTTGCTTACTTGTAAAATAAGGCCATCAATAGCATCTAACAAAGTCAAGGAGGTAGGGCAAGGAATATGTTCACACAATGCCTGGGAAATTGTCATTTTAAGTATTAGCTATTGCTTTTTCATAATACTTGTACTGCGGCCATTGTGACCTTATGGGTGAATTCATCTTTGTTTTATTCATAAAAGGATACAGGCTCCTCATAAACAGCCTCTGAATGTCGTCTTTAATGCTACTTCTCCCCCAAGGCAACTGAAGACACGACTGGCCTAGGAGGGCAAAGGCTTGCTTTAAAACCTGTCGCACACCTACCTGCTCATTTAGTCTTTAAGGTCGGTGTAAATCACCGCCTCGCAGAGGTCAACCGCCCTCAGCTTTTGGCTCTCTTCCTTTGCTCTCCTTTTCCACACTTAGCTAGATTGCCATGTTCTGGAAGCACCAGGCTGAGGACATGGAAGGGTTGTGTGAAAGTCCCACAGCTCTAGGCTGGCTACATGTTACTGGTTCAAGGTTCTCATGTCCCATGCTTGAAAGGCCAACATTCAAATCTTCTGAGTTTGGAGTAAGGGAAGGTTTATTGACCAAGAAGGCACCAGCTTGAGAAGATGGGGGGCCTTAGGGCTTCTTCAAATCCATCTTAAGAGAGCCAAGAATTCAGGCTTGTTTTCTGTCAAGGGAAGGCAGACTGGCTGGGGCAAGAGGTATGTGATATGTAGGTGCCAATGGGGGTCCAAGGAAGAGCTCAAAATCTCTAAATCTCTTTTGTTTCCTGGTCTGCTGACCTGTGCTGATCTGAGACTGGTCTTCAGGCTCCTGCAAACCTTTGCTAAACAATCATTATTTTGTACACATTTCCTCACTTCCTAGGGAAAGGCACTCCTTGGCAAGGGCTGTTCTCCCACAAATGGAAGCCTCAAGCAGAATTCCTCTAACAATTAGCACATTTCTATCAGGAACTATTAGCATGAGGCAAGGGTTAGAATTAAGATAGAGGGAGCCTTTCATTCTGTTACAGGGGAAGTTAGCTGGGACGCTCATTTTCACTAATGTCATTTGTCATGTGCACATTGTTAGGTCTGGGGAGAGTGAGAGGAGAAACGACAAGGGAACAGGCCATGAATTCAGAAGATTTATGTGACCTGCGGCACAAGCTGGCTGAGACCAGGAGGCAGGAAAGTCTCAGCAGCTAACAAAAGAAAGGCAGGGTTTTTAAACAGGGTAAGTGGAGGAGGGAGTTGAAGACTCTCGGTTGCTGGCTTTGGGGGAGTTGGCTCTGAGAACAGAGAGGCTTACTGCAAGCGAGGAGTCACCCAGTTCTCAAGGGCTGGCTACGGTATCTTTGAAGGACACAGGGCTCTGTCAGCAGACCAAGCCATCTTTGAAGGACACAGGCCTGAAGGGTGCAGGTGGTTACTATCATCGGCAGTTACTGAGGGTTTTGCTAAAATTATACCGGGATTCCCAGAACTCAGGTCTCATTCCCAGCACACACACACCATTTGGTGTGTGAATTCTGGTCTAAAGAATATGCCCCAAGTTTGACAGGTGAGCTGCAAAAGCCAACCCTGGGTAGGCAGGCGAATCATATCCCAGCCACTCCCTCAGGGTTGCTCTGTCTTCCTGCAGGAAGTCCAAGAAGCCAGGAGCCACTTAGGATTCACAGGACAGTCCCCATTGCTAACATGAAAAGCAGCATGGGGCAATGCTGAAGAGCCCAGTCTCTGTGGCTGGTGTTCTGCCATCTGCAGAGGACTCTGTGCACTGTGGCAACTGAGGCATGTTCATGTCTTTCTTCCAGTTTTTCTGGCCACCCAGGCACACCCTGGGTTCCATGGTGAGAGCCGCCTCTGCTTTCTGGCAGAGGGCCAGAAGAGTGAGGCTCACCTCTGGGTGCTCCTGTGGGTGGGCCTGGTTTCCCACTGCTACAGTGCTCTACACACACAGTTCTTCAGCCGTGGTCACACATGGCCACGCTGGGCATGCAGATTCCATCACACAAAAGGCTTGACGGGGGCTAGTTTTGGAGTCCAGCCAAGTTATGGCCCTGACTCCAAAACACCTTCCCCTTCCCACTCTTGCCCGCTGCTCCTGACTCTCATCTGCCCTCCTCCCTCCCTCTGCACCACCACCCGTGTTGCCTGGCGGCTTCCAGACAAGATTCTATAATGCTGAATTTTAGAAAAACCCCAGGGTCCTATGCATATAATCCCCCTTCTCCCTACTGCCTCTCCAGGTTCCATAGATCAGTAGTTAAGTGCGGAGAGTGTGTGAAGGGGTGGGAAAAGGGTGACTTAGCTCTATCTGTCCCTCTGCAGGCCTGACAAGATTCCACGACTAAAGGCAGAAAAGTGGATGATACACAAACCAGAACTGGCTACTTTTCCTGGAATAATGTTTGGCTGTAATAACTCACCAGGCATTTCTCTGTTGATTCTGTGTTGAGCTTACCTCCTATTGACTTCTAAATGCCTTGACTATAGCTGTGTGTATTTAATGTACAGGCTCCAGATACTTAACACACTGCTGTGTCTTGCGGGTTCAAGTGTGCTATCAGGACTCCCGACCGATGTGGGCAAAGATAAGAGTGACAGTTACAGAAAATACGCACTTTACCTTCATTGACTCCCTTAACTCTCATGGCGGTCCTAGGATGTAGGGACTAACATTACCCCCATTTCATGAACAAGGAAATGGGGACACTCAGAGGCTACCTAACTTGGCCAAAGTCAGGACTTGGACAGGACTTGAACCCAGGGCATCTCGCTCTGGAGCCCAGGCTTCAGCTTCCTTTCACTGCGACAGATCAGGGCTGTCAGGAAACTGTCCTTCTGAGGCAGCCTGGGCAGGCGAGCAGCTCCCGGGGGAAGGACCTGCAGCGACCAAGCTTTTCTGCCAGTCAGACACGGTAATTGTGGCATAAGCATCTCAGACGAGCAGAGTCCAGGCCTGGTCAACAGAAGCCAAGTTTCAGCAAATTTTGTCTTCCCTGTCAGAGAAAGGGTGTCTTAGATCACTTCTCTCGCTCCCTGGGTATATGTCACATATTGGTAGAACACTTCCTCTGCACTGTATGAAGTGCTGTGAACTTGCTCTCTTAAGCTCCATGTTCTTAGGAGGTATTTACTATTTTTAAAGTCAGTTTTGCCCTGACTGGTGCGGCTCAGTGGGTTGGATGTCATCCTGTAAGCCAAAAGGTTGCTGGTTCAATTCCCTGTAACATCATGGCACATGCATGGATTGTGGCCCAGGACCTTGACTGGGGTGTATGAGAGGCAACTGATGGATGTTTCTCTTCCACATGGATGTTTGGCTTTTGCTCCCTTTCTTTCTCTCTCTCTTCCCCTCTCTCTGAAAAATAACTAAAACATCTAAAAAAACACACCCCAAACAAACAAACAAAAAAAAACACCATAGAATTCCTTGACTTGTAATAGTTGTGATGCAAGAACATTTTTTTAAAGATTTTATTTATTATTTTTAGAGAGAGGGGAAGGGAGAGAGGCAGAGGAGAGAGACATCAATGTATGGTTGCCTTTCACCTGCCTCCAGCTACAGACCTGGCTGGAGACCTGGCTTGCAACCTGGTTATATGCCCTGGCTGGGGAATCAAACCAGCGCCCTTTGGGTTTGCAGGCCAGTGCCTTACCCACTGTGCCACCAGCCAGGGCTGCAAGAACATTTTTAAAAATTCAGTTTACGAACCCAAAGATTGCTGGTTTGATTCCTAGCCAGGGCACATAACCAGGTTGCAAGCCAGGTCTTTAACTAGAACAGGTGAAAGGCAGCCATGTATTGATGTTTCTCTCCCTTTCTTCCTTCCTCCCTGCCCTTCTCTCTGAAAACAATGAATAGAATCTTTAAAAGAAAAACAAAAACAAAAAGACCTCAAAATTCAGCTTATATGTTATCAAAGTAGTTTCTTGCACAGAGTGTAGAATCAAGCCTGGTGAAAGCGAAATTTATTATAAAAAAGTGTATACTCCATTTCCACTTCTACAGACTCAACCACTTTGGAATATTATAGCTGTTTCTTTCATTTTTAAAACTTGCTTAAAAGTGCTCTTTGATTTTTCAGGTTTGTACTTGACAAAGTATTCTGGTTTCATTTTCCTTACTAACATTTTCATATTTTATTTTGAATCAGAACCTATCAAACTTCAAAATATACATATGCTACATTTTGAATTAGAGCTTTGTAAGAATGTCTGTATTTAGTGATTAAAGGTTGAGATTTTTATTATATTAAATTTTCTCTTAAACAAAATTTTAAAACCTCAATCCTAGCATCGGGAGCCTCAATCCTTGTTTTATTTAAAAAAATATTATGAGCCCTGGCTGGTAGCATAGTGGTTAAGGTGCCAGCCTGTGAACCCAAAAGTCATTGGTTCGATTCCCAGCCAGGACACATAACCAGGTTGCAATCCAGGTCTCCAGTCAGGTCCGTAGCTGGAGGCAGGTGAAAGGCAACCATACATTGATGTCTCTCTCCTTTCCCCTCTCTCTAAAAATAATAAATCGATCTTTAAAAAAAAGTTTTATTTAGTTTTTTAGAGTGTGGGGAAGGGAGGAAGAGAGGGGGAAATCCATTGCCTCTTGCACGTGCCCTGACTGGCAATTGAATGGGTGGCCTTTTGCTTTGTGGGATGACTGACACCCAACCAACTGAGCTGCACCAGTCAGGGCAATTCCTCATCTTCATTCAAAATGTTATTGATCACTCTGTTACAGAGGAGATCATGGGTAATGAGGAATAGCTGCATGATTTGCAGAGCAAACTAGTGAGAGTGGAGCCGGCAGCAATTCTGATCGCACCTCCCTCCTTTCTGACTCGTTAGCCACCTTTTGCCAAACTTACTTATCAGATTACAACCTGATGAAGGCAGGAATGCCAGGGTCTGACGAAGCTTCTAACAGTCTGCTGCAAAGCTAAGAAACCATTTCAACCTCACTAGAAACCCCTGCTTTTCTCCCTGTCAGGCCCGTGCAGTCTCATTCATACGCTGTGATGTACCCTGGACATGAGATCAAACCGGTGTGAGAATTAAGACTAAGCGTGGATACAGAGGGGTGTGTGAGCACACTTAATATAAAGAAATACTACCGGTCATTTGGCACTCTTTCAGTTAGGTTCTTGTGCCTTGAATGTAGGTCTGATGTGCTTAGCAGTTTTGTAAACTTGTTCAGATTCATTAAATGATTAAAATATCTTCACTGTCTGAATTCCTACTTATCAGGTGAACCCAGACAGCAGTGCTGGTCACTGCTTAGTTTCTACATGTTTAAACACACCTGGTGTCCATGAAAAGCAAGCTGTTAGACCTGTCTTAAGAACCCACTATCTCCATAATTTCAACATTAAAAAGAAACACAGGGAAGAAAGGGTGCCCTCTGCCAGCTGTGTAAACTGCAGAGCTGCAAGTGAGGCGGCTCCCTGGCACCTCCCCCAGGCTCTATCAGGAGGTCCAGGAAAAGGAAACTGCCAATCTCACCTCTGTAGCAACTTGTCTGCTGGGGTCTTTGTTTCTTAGAAGAGAAAGTTTATAGTCATAGAAGTATAAGTGAGCCATAGGAGAAAGGGGTTCAGGAAACAAGTTACAGCAAAAGAAGGGCCCTTGAAGCTTAGTGGGGTTATGTGGGGTGTGGGGTGGGGGGTGGGGGGTTGGGGACTGGGGAGAGATGTGCCTTGAGAGATGAAAAAGGAGAGGTTAGGATGTGTTGGGAAGGCAGGGGGGAAGAGAGAGAAAGGAGAGAGAAACATTGATTGGTTGCCTCTGGTATGCACCCCATCCAGAGGGGTTGAACCCGAAAAGTAGGTATATGCCCTAATCAGGGATCAAACCTACAGCCTTTAGGTGCTCGGGATGCATACCAACCAAATGAACCACCCAGCCAGGACTCCCCACTCAATTCTTATCTTGAAACCCTAATGTCTAATGTGATGGTACTAATAGGTGGGACCTTTGGGAGATGTTTAAATAATGAGGATGGGGTCCTCATGAATGGGATTAGTGCCCTTGTAAAAGAGGATCCAGAGAGACTCCTAGGCTCTTCTTCCATATGAGGACACAGTGAGAAGATGCCCACAATGAACCTGAAAGCAAGCCCTCACCAAGGAGACCATACTGGTATTTTGATCTTGGACTTTCCAGCCTCCAGAACCATGAGCAATACATTTCTGTTGTTTATAAACTACTATTTGTTGTCTTTTGTTTTGGCAGCCTGACTAGATTAAGACATGTAGAAAGCAAATCCAGGCTTCTTCCAGTGCTGATAAACTACACTGTTGGTAAGATGCAACTTCATAGCCCTATGTTTAAAATGGAACAGGGGTGTAACCCCTGAAATCCAAGAGAACTGAATTGAGGTAGCTGCTCCTATAGCTCCTATAGCTAAAACACTATCTGTGTGTTTTCTACTATCGTCAAAAAGATGTGTTAAGATATAATGAAGTGAGCTCTGTAGTTTATCAATCATGAATGCACACATGTGCAGATTACACACACATGCATATATGCCCCCACATATTGGTTCCTTCCTTTGGTTTTCTGGCATGTTCAAGTTTGCAGATATCACCTTAGGGAGCCCATTTAGGTTTCAGGAAAACCTCTTATTCTAAGGACACAAAAAGAACTGCGGATATTCTCACGGGAAGTATTTCTATGTTAAAAAGTTTACAAGGTGGACACTGAGTTCCTGGAGTCGTATTCAGAAGACTATTCGGGAAGGTAGTGTTGGTGGCCTTCACCTTATGGGGGGCTCAACAGCAGGTGAGTAGAGCAGAACTGGGTACCACATTTTCTTCTGGCAGAAGGAATGCTTTATGCAGGTGGAGGTGAAATTCACCAGAAGCTCTTGCATGTCAACCTTTTTTTTTAGGCAGCATCCTCCAGCTTTATAAATAAGCCTAAACAAACACAAAAACAACAACAAACCCTGATGATAATTATAAGTCAATTGACTTCAACCTGATGGGCCTTCTCTAAATAGAAATATATAGTTAAAGCAAGGCTTTGAGATTCATATTTGTAACATCTTTAATTTTTAAGCCAAGTTAAGAATCAACTTTTGACTATCTTAATACTATATTATCTTCCCTGGGTAACCAGATCCTCTGCCATTTGGTCATTTCATGGTTTATTACCTCTCCCATTCAAGATAGTCAGGGAAGTGAAAGTAAGTAAAATTACAACTGAGCCATCTGGTATTTTTATGATACTGAAAGGTTTGGGGAGATAGGAAGTATAAACCACAGACTGGAATGGAGTTTTTAAATTCATGCATTCAAATTATTCATAATCTTCTTCCTGCTTCTTTCATCCATTATTTCAGCAAATAGCTGGTGCTTTGGGGAAAAAATGAATTTCTTTAACAAGACACAAAAAGCGTTAACCATAAGGAAAAAAAAATCATTAATGTGACATTAACATTATAAAACTTTTGTTCATAAAAAAAGATAGTTCTTAAAGAAAATGAAAGATAAGTTATATACTGAAAGAAGATACGTGCAGTTTATGACCCAGGAGATTAGTTTAATGTAATTATAAATCAACCTACCTGGTCCCCTTCCCAGTGACAGCCAATATTAATGCGTGTGACTTTCCTAAAATATCCTATACAATACAAATACAGATAGTTTCGCTCCCCTCCCATTTCTTATTTTTTATTTTGAAATAATTTCAAGCTTACAGAAAAATTGTGAGACTAGTACAAAAAAATTGTTTCCTCCTGAACCGTGGGAGAGTAACTTGCCAAAATTTGTACAAAATGACTCAATACATTATTTGCAAAAGCAAAAGACTGGGAAAACACACATGTCCAACATCTTCAATTCCAACCCACACCACAGGGTTCGTTCTCATTTTCTTTCTTGCTATGTGTGGAGCCTCCTTCTCTGACCGGGAGCAACATGGCTCTCACCACGACTGCCAGCCCATACTGATGCCACCCTCTCTTTGTGGGTTTTGACACCCATGCCACTCTGTGTAGAAGCCTTGCTTAACCTACTTGGGCGCTGACACCCTGCGCTGGGCTACTGCTCTGTGTGGACACGCTCCTCACCCTTACAGTTACCTCTCCCTTTGTCCTCTCCCTCACACTAAGCCTAACATGCCTGACTCTGCATGGCTTTTGAATAAATTATTCAGGAAGGAAGGAAAGGGTGAAAGGGAAAGAGGAAGGAAAGGGGAAGAGGATGAGAAGAACCTTTTTACTTTATCTACACTAATGATAACATCTGCATGTTGCATTTTTCATTCAATATATATTAAATGTGATAACTCTGTATCATTCATGAGGAGTTTCCATATTCTTATTTATGGCACTAAAACATTCTACAGTACTTTTTATGGCACACATAATAATAGTCTATGGATGAACTGTAGTCTTTTTAACCAGTACCCTACCAGTGAATATCTGTGTTTTGCCAATCTTTTGCTATTCCAAATAATGTTGTATGAGTAACACAATTACTGGGATCCTAGAGCAACCACATACATTGTAATTTTGCACATGTTTGTACACTTGTGGGATTAAGTCCTGGAAATGGGGCAAAGGGTACATGATTTTGTCATTTGATAAATACTGTCAAGTAGCTCTCTACTGGCATGTATAAGGAATACCTTTAACTTATTCTTTGAATGACAGGGAATTAAATTTTTCTGGGCATGTGTGATTTAAAACCAAAGCAAAACAAACAAGCAACATTTAAAAATCCAAACAAATCCCCCAAGTCAAAAAAACCCCAACCCAAAGTAAATGAAACCAAAAAAGGAAGTGGCAGCTTACCTGTTGCCTCTGCATACACTGTCTTCTCATCAGCACTTCGAATATCACAGGAAACAAGTATTTTTCTTCCTTCAATCTTACCAAGCTGGCTATTTATCACAACAGCAGAACAAAGAGGGAGAGGACTGCAGAAGAAAAAAAAATTCAGTTTTTATCAGATTTATGTAACACTGAGAGACGACCAAGGGCATGATAAGGGTGGCAACTTAAGGTACTTGAGTTCAGAAGGTGCTAACTGTCCTAAATAAAACATTCCTTAAAAAGGCTGACACCAGCAGCCACTCACCCACTTCCGCCCAAGCACCACTGCTTTCAGGTGGCTCCTGGGAATCTAGCCCCTGAGTGCCCTGCTGGGTTAGTTTCAAAGGATCCCCCGGGGTTCCAGCTTTGTGAAGGCCAGGCTGCCCAGCTGCTGATCCTGAGCAAAGTCTGAAGGGAGCTAAAATCCTCTAAAGAAATGGAACAGACCGTCAGCTTCTCTCACTTCCCCTGTCATAATCAAAATTTCTCACCCAATCCCTTTAGAGAAACTTTCCCTTCGAAAGGTAGCTGATAACAATAACTTGATGATAACAGCCGAGTACGCTAAGTCAGTGCTATCCAACAGAACTGCATGTGCTGACAGAAAGGTTCCATAGCTAAGCTGTCCATTATGGTAGCCGCCAGTGATCGAGCATTCAAAATGTGGCTATTGTGAATGAGAAACTGAATCTTTAAACTGGTTTAATTTGAAAGAATTTATATTTAATTTAAACAGCTACATGTGACTAGCAGCTATAGTCACCTTTGTGAATCCTGGAGACATATAGTCTCATAAAGAGAAAAACATTCTTGTCCTGGCCAGGTCGCTCAGTTGGTCGGAGTACTGTACACCAAGGTTGTGGGTTTGGTCTCTGGTTAGGGCACATGTAAGAATCAACCAATAAATGCATAAACAAGTGGAACAACACATTGATGTCTCTGTCTCTGTCTGTCTGTCTATTCCTTAAATCAATAACTTAAAAAAGAAAGACATTGCTTTAAAGGTGCAATTACAGTGGTAGAACAACAGAGCAGGGACATGTGTTTTGTGCTCCTACAGTACCACCATGTGGATGAAGAAACTACTCCAGGTGGAAAGGAAGTTATCAGTGTGATCGCCTCTTTGCTTATTTTTCCCTCCCATTTGCTTTTCCTGAACCTCTTGGTGGAACAACCCAGCTTTACTCTTTTCTTGGGTCAGTTCAAAATTTACTAAGACCTAAGGGACATTAGGTGTTCTTGCCTGCCCAAATCTTCCTTTTCCACTAATATTGCTCCTTTCCTTTTTCTGTCTTAGCCCTCCCCTCATTCTGTCATTCACACACACTGACAATCTCCCTTCTTTGGGGAATCACTCCCATTCTTAGCTCATGCAGGTTGGCTAGAATTGACAGTTGACTCCCATCACCCCCATACACAATGAATGGTTGTGGGGGGTGGGCACAGGCCAAAAAGCCAATCCTAGAACTTGCCCTGGAGCCCTTGTGAGTAGCTTTTTATCTGCTGAGGCTCATAAGATACAAGTCTGCCTGGTGGCCACTGTGGCGCTGCACTGGGAAAGGCACTTGGGGACAGAGCAGACCCGGAGGGAAGTGTGGCTGAGACACTAATGGCATCATTGACTACCTGCATCACACCATATTTAGACTTATTATTTCTGCCATTCCATTTGATTCACTTTTTCTGACCCTCTTTTTTCTCTTTCTTCCATTTTTAAAAATGGAATTTTATGTACCTTGTTTTTACTTTTCTACTGGTTTAGGCTTTAGTTATACATTCGTTCATCCTCTCCACTGAAAAATGCAAAGATGTTGGACATTAATTATGTTCACCCCCTCTCAAACTACATGCTATTTTTGTTCAAAATTTTAGCTGTCCTTTTTTTACTTCCAAGAATTTAGTCTTTATTATTACTTATATGCAGACTGTTTAGAGGTATGTTATCTACATACATGTTTACTGATGTATTTGCTCACTATTCTTTTATCCTTCTGCCTGATGAGATTATTTTCCGTCTTTCTGAGTACACTCTTTAGAAGTATTGCCCTGTTGTTTGTAAATTTTCTCCATTTTATTGAAATAAAATGCCTTTATTTTGCCCTAATTTTTAAACTCACAGTCAACTAGTGAATTGCAAGACCTTATCTTCCCACATCAAGAACACCTGAGAGCACACGGTTTCTGCCTCTCCTCCCTAACCAGAGAATAAGCAGTTTAGTCATCCTGGTTGGGGAAATTAAGAGAACAGAGAGGCTCAATGCCACTTTTGCCAGCCAAACCCAAGGACGAACAAAGTCAGGGGAGCAAATAATAAAAACCCAATAGAGCCGGTCTGATCCAGTATAAAACTAAAACAGTAACGCAGACCAAAGAATAATCCCAAACTACCCTATATGTTCATTTACATGCATCAGCACATTAAAAACGCATCTGGCCCTGGCCAGCGTGGCTCTTTTGGTTGGAGCATCAATCCACAACCAAAAGGTTTGATTCCTGGTCAAGGCAGGTATGATCCCCAGTCCAGGTGTGCATGGAAGGCAACCAATCGATGTTTTTCTCGATCCCTACTTCTCTAACAGCAAGGAAAAAATGTCCTTGGGTGATTATAAACAAAACAGAACAGCAAAAAAAAAAAAAAAAAAAAAAAAAACAAAACAGCACCTGGAAAGCTGATAAATATTCTGCTAGAAACCCTCCCCTAAGATTCTCACCCATAGAAGAGAGATAAAATTCTGAAGACACAATACCAGCATGGGCTTGTGGGGGGTGGGCACAGGCCAAATGTCTGTCTCCAAGCCTCCCAATCCTTTCTATAATTTTCCAGTGAGCTAAAAGCAGCCCCACTTTGGCCCACTTCTTTCCTGTAACTTTTCTAGGGAGCCAGAGCACAGCACTGTTTATGCTCTCATCTATTGCTTCTTCCACCCTAAGTCCTTCCTTTGTTTCATCATCCCTGGCTTTAGTATACATACTTTCAAAATCACCTGGGCTTGGATTGTGAAATCTTTCCTGTATGAAGTCAAGAACCCACACACTTCAAGCTGGCCTGAGGCAGATCTGCTCCAGTCCGGGTTCCTGTCCAGTGACAATTCTAGGTTATGTATTTCTTTCCAGACTCTTAAGTAATCTCTTCTGGCTTCCACTATTGCTGTTGAAAAGCTTGCTGCGAGTGTGATAGTGCCTTTTTGCTTCTACGAAACAACATTGGCCTTGGCTAGTGGTGCAGTGGATAAGGCACCAACTTGTGAACCTAAAGGTTGCTGGTTCGATTCCCAGCCAGGGCACATAACCAGGCTGCAAGCCAGGTCTCCAGCCAAAGTCCTTAGCTGGAGGCAGGTGAAAGGCAACCAATCATACATGATGTCTCTTTCCCTCTCTGCCTCTCTCCCTTCTCCTCTCTCGAAAAATAATAAATAGCCTTGGCTGGTAACACAGTTGATAAAGCGCTGGCCTGTGTGCCCAAGAGCAAGCGCTGGCCTGTGAACCCAAAAGTCACTGGTTTGACTCCCCAGCCAGGGTACATAACCAGGTTGCAAGCCAGGTCTCCAGCCAGGTCCATGGATAGAGGCAGGTAAATCTACATTGATGTTTCTCTCCCTTTCTGCCTCTCTCTCTCTGGAAATAATTAAAATAAAAATCTTTAAATAAATAAATAAAATCTTAAAAAAAAAGAAGACTGCTGTTATGAGTACCTTTTTAAAAAATTTCTGATTTTTGAAAGATTTCTTTGGCTTCAGTATTCTTTAATTTCTCTGTAATATATCTAGATATAAATTTATTTTGATATATCTTGGTTTGATTATGTTGTTCTCTCTGTGTCTGTGGACTTTTTTTGTTAGTTCAAGAATATGCTTGTTCATCATTCTCCAAATACTGAACCCCTTCCATGATCTCCACTCTCTTCTTCTAGGAATCTGAATAAAGCACATTTGAATTTTTCATTTGTCCTCTGGAGCTTAACTTCTATTTTACGTTTTTCATCTTTTTTATTTTGTGTTGGATTCAGGATAATTTCTTTGGTTCTCTATTTCTCTTCACTTTCAGCTGTGTTTAAATAGCCCTTTAACCCATCCACTGAGGGGTGCTTATTTATTTATTTATTTATTTTAAATATCTTTTTTAAAAATTCAAATACCATTTTGACCACTCATGGTCCAAGAACACTCAAATTAATGAACCAAAATGAAACAGATGTTAAAAATTGGTCTTCAAACATTATAGCCAATGATGCCACGCTTGCCTATGATCTCGCCGATATGAAACCACATCCATACCTCAGTGGCCACCAAACCATTCAGCAGAGCTTCCTTAACTGTGAGTTGTTTGAAGCTACCAGTTTGAGCACTATTGACTATTTTTTTCAAGCTCTGAACAGCTGTTGGGATCTCAGCAGGGGTTGGAGGAATTAGCTCAACCTTGGCATAGTGCCAAAATGTGGCCAATGGAGGTTTGGAGTAAGTCACAGTAGCATTTACCAGTGCTGGGGCCTTCTCAGCTAGGTTACAGAGAAATTGAGCCATGGCTACAGAATGGACAGGTGCATATTTTTAAGCATTATATTTTCATTTCTAAAAGTTTTAGGTTCTGTGGTAAATCTGCTTAGTAATTTTTTTATAATCTCTATTGCTTTCTCTTTTTGTGATTTCATCTTTTATATTGTGTATCTGATTATCATATCTTAAGTCCCTGAAGATCTGAATTTGTTATTCATGGTTTCTGCTCATTCTCACTCATAGTAGTTGATTTCCTTGCGGATTTGAAACGGGGTCTAGTTGTTATGAAAGGGAAATGTCCTTTGAAATTTCTTATCTGCCATGTTGCATGAAGAAGTCTAATCCAGAGCTTCCCAACCTATATGCCATGAATGGGTTACAGAAATGCTGAGATATTGGTATTTCATCTGGCTAGCTACCACTAATCACTAGCTTCTTTGTCTGTTTATCTTAATAAGTTTATCTTAATGGGCTAGGCACAAGGAAACAAAGCAACATACTAAAGGGCCTACATTTAAAGCCCACAGCTAACATTACCACACTCAATGGAGGAAGACTGAAAGCTTTTCCTCTATGATGAGGAACTTGGCAAGTATGCCCACTTTTGTTTCTGCTATTCAACTTAATATTGTAAGTCGTAGCCAGAGCAATTAGACAAGAAAACAAAAAGGCATCCAAATTGAAAATGAAAAAGTACATTACTTCTGTTCACATATGACATGATCTTATATGTAGAAACCCTCAAAGCTTTCACAAAAAACTGTTAGAACTAATTCAGCAAAGTTGCAGGGTATAAAATCAACACAAAAAAATCAGTTGCACTAACAACAAACAATCTGAAAAGGAAATTAAAAATTATTTCATTTTCAATAGCATCAAAAATAAAATACTTAGATATAAACAACCAAGGAGGCCCAAAATTTGTACAATGGAAACCACACAACATTGCTAAAAGAAATTAAAGAAGTTATAAATAAGTGGAAGGATATCCCATGTTTATGAATTAAAAGTTAATATTGTTACGACATCAATATTACCCAAAATGACCTCTAGCTTCTGGTTATCCTGCTGCTTATGAGAACATATGTAGAACAATGTAATTTTTCAGATTATTGTCATTGTTCTCCAATAGAAATCAGGGATCTTTGAAGCTACTCCTGTCTTGGCACCGATGTGCCTTGTTGCTAAAAGTAAAAGTAATAATAACAACAATAATAAGCCTCTAACACTTACTGAGTACTTTTCATGTGGCCAGATATTGTCCTAGGTGTTTACATGGGTTGATTCATCTACTGCTCACAATGAGAAGTGCCTGGAAATTTATGGTCCCCAGGATAGGATTTTCCTATAACTTATCCTATGACTGTTGTGTAAGAGATACGAAGTCTCTCTCTCCAGTTCTCTTGCCTGAGGTAGGGGCAACTCTGAGGAACACGTTTCATTCCAGAGTGCCATGTCAAAAGTGAGCTGAAGCTCCCCTCTGCAGGCATTGAAAGCTCCACCTTGGTTGGCTCCTTCTCTGTCCTATCCTGCTTCTCCCACTGCCTTGCTAGTTTCTTCTGGGAGCACTTCCTTAATCATTATTTGCACACAAATCTTTGTCTCAGGGTCTGTTGCTGGGGAACCTGACCTGTGATGCCTAAGAAGGAAAGAATACTCATGAGTTTACCTTTTAAAAGTGATGTTGAGATTGGCAGTCATGACAACTCCCCCAGCTATCACCGCAGATACGCCTAAAACACTATCAATCATGGTTGTGGTAGCACCTCCGTGAAGATATCTATTTATAAGAGGAAAAGAGAAATGTTTTCAAAGTCTGAAAAGATGAAAAGAGAGAAAAATTACCCAAGCATCTCCATATATTGTAATTTGCTTATGTCTACGTTTGGTGTACTGAATGTCAAATATTCATGCCCTCAACTTTAATGGTGTAGTATTTGTAATAAAGCAGAACTTAATGGTAATCAGAAAGCTAAAATACTATTTAGAAACTTTATATTTTTATTAAACTAACTATACACATCATTGTTTAAAAATTTATAAACTACAGATAAACAGAAGGAAAAGAAAAATAAATTAAAAATTATAAGGCCAACTAGTGACAAAGCACTGTTAACATGTCAATGATACCCTCTCAAATTATACTCTATTGCCTTATATCCTATGCTTTTGTGACAATAATTTATTACACTTTCCAGGTCAGTACAACTACTTCACCACTTTAATGCCTTCATTCTAGTCTGTGACTATATGGGGTTGCTGTAAGATAACCACCTTTCACACCCACACGTCTAGGCTGTCATTCTTACCCGGGCATTCCTTGCAGGTAAGGGCCTCCTTGAAACAAGCAAACCGTCCTTTTCTCAACTTCGTTATAGAACAACGTATATTCAAAGCCCAGCCCATCCTCAAAGCTTTCTGTAAAAGTTCTGGCCTGTGACAGTTTTTCTTTGTCTATATGCTTTGAGGTTGCAGGGAAAAAACCTGGGTATGAGAAACAGGTGTGAGAAAGACAACATGACAGAACTAAACATCTGTGCCCTGCTAGAATGACAGGTCACTGGATGACTGATTACAATGTCAACCAGGAATAAAACTGAAGGGAGCCCTGACCAGGGTGGCTCAGTTGGCTGGGCATCGTCCTACAAACGAAAAAATTGCCAGTTTGATTCCCAGTCAGGGTCCATGCCTGGTTGGAGAGTTTGGTCCCTGTTTGGGGTGGAAGGCAACCAACTGATGTTTCTCACATCAATACTTCTCTCTCTCGCTTCCTCCCTCCCTTCCCCCCTCTCTAAAAATAAAAAAAGTAAAACCTTAAAAAAAAAAAAAAAAAAAATGGAAGGGAACGGGAGGGTCTCAAAGAAACAGAATATGAGATCTTTGTCCTTATGGAATTAACAGCCTAACTGGGGACACAGTAAATATAAATGAAATAAAAACAAAGTACATACTCATACATGGCAATCAGGAAATACGGTACAAAAGTGCTGAGGATATAATGAATAAAATACTAAGATATACACAGAAGTCCTTCTTGGAATAAATGTGGCTTAAGTGAGATCTAAAGAAAAATGAATAATGAAACAGTAGGGAGAAGGTTCTCCTTATGGAAATGAGTTTAGCCCGAGCAGAACACAGTTATACTGAAACAGAAGCCAGTTTAGTTCAGCCTACTATTCCACATGATTATGACTCTTAAGTTCCCAAACTCGGATTGGAACCATTAGGTTTATTAATTCAAATCAGTGAGTTATAATCGGCTTTGAAAAGAAACGGAATGTTTCATATATATCCCAGGGAAGTATTCGTACACTTGTTTGCATATGATTTTTTTAATTAGCTGCACAAGTTGTGTGTATGAGGTTGAGTCAAGATGCAGGCCACTTCACAATAAAGACTGAAAGCTACTGCTCTAATGAAAGGGCGTATTTGTCCTTTCATATCTATTTCAAGATTTAATTCCCAAAACTCTTTCTTTCATAGCACATCATGATTTGCCATGCATAACATTATTTAAGTTTCTTTTATTGCTACTAAATTGACATTTACTAACTTGGAAAAAGACATGAAATGAGAAGATCTGGGAGAAGTGGAGAGAGGTCAGGAAGGGCGGCTTTTACTCAGGCTTGGGGATCTGCAGGGGTGGGCACCCTGTTTTTTAGAATTTGTATGCCTAACAGCTGGAATAAATATGTCCTCCGGTCTTAAGCAGTGGTTGACAAGAGTAATGATTTAGAGGGTTAATGAATTAAAAGCTGAAAATCAGTATCATGGTAGAGTAAAAAGAACCTTGTCCTGGGAATTGGACCTAGAACTTGCTTTTTTCTTTATACTTTATCCGCACTGTGAGGCGCTAAACCTAAATGACTTCTAAGATCTCTCCCAACTCTGACACTCTGGAATTTCAGGATAAGCATTGAACCTTCCTAATTTTTTACTTAGGAGTTCAAAACTTCTGGTCTAGATGATCAAACCTTGCGGTTACCTCCTAAAAATTAGAAAAATAATGCTGGTAGAATAAGTTCATTAGGAATGCAGAATCTTGGGCTCTATCTCTGACCTACTGAAATGTAACCTGAATTTTAACAAGGTTCCCAGGTGCTTCATATTGGTATTAAAATCTGAGAGGCAGCCCTGGCTGGTGTGGCTCAGTGGATTGACACCGGCCTGTGAACCCAAAGGTCGCTCATTCGATTCCCCAATCAGGGCACATAACCAGGTTGCAAGCCAGGTCTCCAGCCAGGTCTGTAGCTGGAGGCAGATGAAAGGGAACCATACACTGATGTTTCTCTCTTTCTTCCTCCCTCCCTGCCCTTCTCTCTGAAAATAATGAATAAAATCTTTTTTAAAAAAATCTGAGAGGCAAATGGTAATTTAAGACATGGGATAACACTGAAGGTAGAAGAGTAACATAATTAGATCTGCATTTTTAAGTATTCTGCCAGCTGGATGAAAGGAGGGAAAGATGAATCGGAAGACCACTAAAACACTACAAAATCACAGTCACCAAAGTCATCTGCTAGGTGAGGTCATTTTCTCCAGCAATGCTCAGGCACATGAGGACCTGTGCAAAAAAGAGATGGCAGATGGTTAGATTCATCCAGGGCTGGGGTTTTCCTAGATAAGCAGGCTACAGAGGTTAAGATAGAAGAGAGCTATGGAACAATGAAGTTATGAAAGCCAAGAGAGAAAAAGTTTCAAGGAGGATGAAATCAACAGTTAGGGCTGAAAAATGTTCACCAAATCTGGCACTTAGGTCACTAGCGGCTAGAGACCTAGCCACTAGTGACTGCAGAGCTATCAGAATAGATGCCAGACTGCCCTGGGTTAATGGCACTTAAGTAATTGTGTGATATGGTAAATAGAATGGAATTAGTAATATAGATGACTATTTTCTCCCCTTTGCAAAATAGAGCAATTCTTATCCTTCCACAAGTAGAGAGGTTCTACTTGTAATAAAGAAACTTATACCCTGGCTGGTGGCTCAGTGATGGGCACTGGCCTGCGAACCCAAAGGTCACTGGTTCAATTCCTAGTCAGGGCACATAACCAAATTGCAAGCCAGGTTTCCAGCCAGGTCCGTAGCTTGGAGGGAGGTGAAAGGCAACCCAACAATGATATTTCTCTCCCTCTCTCCCTTCTGCTCTTTCTGAAAATAACAACTAAAATCTTAATAAAAAAAAAAAATTATAAACTCCACCATTTTTTCTTGGTTGTTTTATTTTATTTTATTTTTTAAAAGTATTTAAAAGATTTTATTTATTTTTAGGGAGAGGGGAAGGGAGGGAGAAAGAAGGAGAGAAACATCAGTGTGTAGTTGCCTCTTGTGCACCTCCAACTGGAGACCTGCAAACCAAAGGAAGGATCTCCAGTTCCAGGACACATGCCACAATCCAGGCATGTGCCCTGACTGGGAATTGAACTAGAGACCCTTTGGTTCACAGGCCAGTGCTCACTCCAGTGAGCCACACCAGCCAGGGTAATTATAAGGGTTTTAAAATAAACTTTAATATCAAGAGAATCTCTATGCATAATTTAAATTTCATATTCTTTCATCTATTGAAAGGACATAGTTTTCTTAGACTACAGTATTGGTCTGCTCCTGATAAGAGATAAAAAAAGGGGTTTTCTTTCTCTAACATAATCTGCCTAGAAAGCAGAGATTTTTGTCTTACTAAAATAATTTCTTGTGCTTCATGTTTTTTTTTATCAGGTCTTTGGTTACTTAAGAAAATTGAGTTTTGTCAAAAATGCTTAGTTTTTTTTTTTTAATACTATGTGACTTTCTGTGTTTGCCTTTGAAATCTTTTGTCGCTTTGGTTAAATAGACAACTAGGTTTTGCTTCAATGACCTTTGATCCTATTTAATCAAGTATTTTATTTATTTTTAAAAAGGATTTCATTCATTATTTTCACAAAGAAGAGCAGGGAGGGAGGAAAAAAGGGAGGGAAACATCAACATATGGTTGCCTTTCACCTGCCTCCAGCCACAGACCTGGCTTGCAACCTGATATGTGCCCTGACTGGGAATTGAACCAGCGACCTTTGGGTTCGCAGGCCAGTGCCAATCTACTGAGCCACCAGCCAGGGCTTAATTGAGTATTTTAAACCTTTGCATATTTTTGACAAACTCCCACAAATCAAATTCTAAATAAAGTCTTTTTGACCTTGAAGTAACTTCTAGAAGGCCCCTGCAATATCTCAAGAGATTTGATCTTTCTCCTTATAGAAGGCAGATTTTAAACTATTTAGGCTTATTTAATATAGTATATTACATGAGAAGCATTGTCAAATAAGAAGTGATGTTTCACTTTCTTAGATTATAGTTGTATGGGTATATGCTATTAATGTAAGTGTTTCAGAAATAATAGAAATTCCTAGAAATCTGATCAGTCCTAGTATAATATTATCACTCATAATTATCTTAAAATATATGTCACAGAAATAGCCAAATTTCTTTGCCAAATGCATCATGATGAACACTTTTTAACCTTTAACCATACCTATTTTTGAAGTCATTTTGTCATTTATAGGCAGTTATTGTTTTACACTGATGCTTTTGCAGAAGTGCTTAGTTTTTGAAGAAATTCAAGGAAAGGACTCTAACCATTATTGGTTTCTGATAGCTGTAATATCATACCACTGAATAGGGTAAGAAGTTTCAGAACTCTAACGGAAAACTAGATTTATTAAACTGCCAAGATCAAGCAAAACAAGAATTAATTACAAGGGACTGAATGGACTGATGAGAATGATCACAATTTTGTGTAACTTTTTGTTTGAAACATTGCTGGTTGTTTAATGTTTTGTTTTTCCACATTTAAGGAAAACTTTTTCTTTTCTCTTTGAAGCTATCTATGGCTAAAGCTTACAAAAATTTAGCAGAGTATACTTTTTAAAGCAGAATTGAGACATTTATTTTTTCCCTACCTGATTTCTCCAGAATCTGGAAATTCTATTGAGTATTCTTATTTTCATGGTAATAATAGTTATTTGCAGAATCTGTTTTCTTTGTAACAGGACCTCATAGGAAACACTGGTTATATTATCAAAGCTTTAAACAGAATGTCTTAATTGAGAGTAATGTGCATAGAGTCAGATAGCTTTAAGGAAGGAAGATAGACTTTATGAAGCCAATAAAGTCCCCTTTGTAAAATAACCTGTTATCTTGCTTACAGGGTCATTCCTGGCAGGTCCAGGAACCTCAGGATATTTTGGGGATCCTGAGGAGACTCCACCCAAATCCTTAGATACTGCAGGCAAAGATGGTGAGTTCCTCCCTTGGCTTCCTAGTCTTAAGAAGCATTTCAAAGTTCAATCTGAGATTCCTTATGAAAAGTAACCTCAAAAAACCTATGTGGCCAAATCACTATTCTTGGTGTACTTATATAGATAAACAGGCCACATTTAACGAGACTAAACTTATTTTGCAAAGAAATTAGTCTTACTGTGATTATCTCTAATAGAAATGTGGTGACTGCAGGGAGAAAAATGGTTTCAGTAGCATATCTTTGTGGGTATCAGATTCTACTTTGTTCATTGTCTTTGAGGTTTTGTTATCTACCTACAAACTAGCCTGGACCCTAAATTCTCCTAGTTTCCTCAAACACCTGTTTCCATTTTTTCCCGCCCTTCTTACTTGGAATCGCTAGGAACAAAAACTACTTTTCCTGAAGCCAAGAAAACTGAAGCTAGGACACATGATACAAACTTTAGAGAAATCACCCCAATAGCTCATATGTGGACAACCAACTTGAATGTTGCTGTGTGGGCAACTCAGAGAGTTCACTTGGATACCTTTGATATCTGGTGATATCACCAGAGATGTTCAAACTGCAAACCAGAAAAATCTATTTGAGTGCCACTGCCTGCCCTTACTCATATCTCAAGATGCTCAACATGTAGAAATCTTGTAGACTAGGTCTCCTCTGGACTAAAAAGCTGAGTTTACTATTTGTTCTACTGATCTTTGTTTTTGTTTTGCTTTCACAGAAATGAGTCATGAAAGACACAATTGCTCACATCATTTACAGCTTATTTGAAACACTGCCTTCTGAATGAGACACAATTGGTTAACTGGACTGACCTATTTTCAGGACTAAGAAACTGGCTCAATGAGATGGAGCAATCTACCAACTCAGCTTTTGGAATGTAAAAGTTCTTAGGGAAACTTCAAAGGCGGGGAATAATGGGTAATTAAGTCACCCCCAAATCAGGATTATGTTGAGAAACAGCAAACAAGAGAAACTCAGAAAAATAAGAGTAAAGTTAACCTTTTGTGAGGGAAATTTACATTTATGAAGAAAATCTCCATTTGTAAGGTTGTCTCCTTTTCCATACCAGAAAGAGAAGGATAACTCTAAATCAGGTGAACGTTATAAATGGAGAAAGCACCTACTTAAATCTGCGTAATAAACCTTATCCTTATTTGTAGCTTTTCCTGATAAACTCCCCATAACTACCACCTTCCCCATGCCTTTCTTTTGTCATTAGCTGAATATGGTATTTCAACTGATATCTTGGACAATCTCGAGGAGTTACTCACTAGTCACTGGGTATTTCTTAGGCACATATAAATTATACACATTAAACTTCTGGGGTTGTTATTGTTCTTGTTTGTTTTAGCAAAGCAATGGGCAGGAAAGAAGGTGGGTCACTATTCCTCCCAATTTCTATCCCAGGGAGCTGGCACCACATTTTAGAGACTAAAAAGTTCTCCTTAAAAAAAAAATTAGGTGCATTTATTTTTCCCACAGCACTTATTGCCCATCATCTGACATCTTTTGTGTTTTATTTATTTAATGGTTTGTCTCTGAACTCTCTGAGGGCAAAGAGTTTATTTAGATAAAGAAAAAGGGCCTCTTACACAGGTCTCCTGGTATGTTTCCTCCCTTCCTTCTCTCTTCTTCCTATAAATATTTGTAAGGCACTTACTATGTACTAGGTACTGTTCTAAGCACTGGAGATATAGTAGGAAAAAAACATGGACCTGTATTTTCTATTCCTTTTTCTGTAAATCTGAAACTGCTAAAAAAAAAAAAAAAGTCTTGATTAAAAAGACCACACGTATATAAAGAAGAACAGGAAGTATAATGTGTGTGTATTGGAGGCATAATAGGTTGCCTTGGGAGTCATGAGTCTGGGTGATAAGTGTGTGTGGGTAACCTAAGTATCCTAAGCTTCTTAGGGTGGCAGAGCCATACATTAAAATAAATGGTAAAATGAGATTACTGATGACAGCCTCAAGACAGAAGTAATGAGGCTGGGGGAGGGTGGGAGCTCTCTGGGGTTCTTCGTTAACTCCTGCTAATTGCGATGAGGATGCCTGAGTGGGAGGCAGTCTTGTTCTTGGCAGAAGGCTTTACGTGCTCTCACAACCCGCAAAAATCATTTATATTTCTGGCCCATAAAACTGGAGAATATAGAAACCCCTGCACTGTACTCTTTCCTTTTTCAATTGGTAACTAGTGCTTCAATCTGTCCTTAGTTTTATCTTTGATATTGAAATATTCTTTATGGGAGAGTCAATGTTCCTACCATTAATATAAGTTGCCAAGTTTTTACTCCATTGAAGTGTGTTTTCTCTATAAGATGACAAAAATGTCCAGGAGCCATCTTCACATTTCTTCATGAACTGGTCAAAGAGGAGTCTCATGTCCTTGTTCCAGCTGGGTTTGGGGAGAGAATACTTCTTATGAGAGTCATCTTCAAAAGACAATGACCTCTAAAAGGCAAAGAGAAGAAAAAGAAGAGTAATGAGAGGTGGTGGTGTATCCCATATCATAATATATTCTCCTATGTTTTAAAACTATTTTGCTTCTTTTCTTCTTCTCAGAAGCTTGTCATTTTGGAGTGAAAACAATTTTCAAGAATCACCTGGTTCAACCTTCTTGGGAAAAATGGGAGACTGAGAGTGAAATGATTTGCTCAATGTCACCCAACCAGCTATTGGTAGAGCCGGCATCAATCCGAGGTCTGTGGACTACCCCCCCCACCCGCCCCCCAACCTTAATCAAACACAGGTGAGCCAGGTACTGGAGTTAGAGACAAGTAGACATTTTCCTCCACGTACAAAGTGCTGCCAGTGGGATATGCACAGGAAGCCAGAGCACAGGGGAGCGGCATTCATCTCAGATGGGGGTTCGTGGAGGAGGGTACCTGACTTGAATCTTGATTAGATAAGCAGAAATTAGGCAGCTAGAAACAGCATTGTAGGTAAAGGAACAAGATGAAAAAGCAAAAAGGCATGAAATGGTTTTGAGAGGCCGTATGACAGCTCTATGAAATTAAATACTAATTATTATCCCCATTTTACAGATGATGAAAAGTAAGGCCTGCAAGAAGCCCAGTGTTGTTTTGGTGCAGAGGGAGGAACTGATAGCTGCAGAGATGCAGGCAAGGGCCTGACTGAGAAGCCTTCACAACTCAGCTGATTTGAATTGTGTCTGCAATACTCTGAGGGATTTTAGACAAGGAGAGACAAGATCAGATCTGGCCATGAGATGGCAGGAATAAGCATGGTTGGATTGAAGGGCCATATTTGGAGGCTACTGGGGTAACCTCGGTAAAAAATTCCAAGTGCACAAAGCAGAACTTGATGCTATTTAATTAAAAAGAGTGTGGGAAAGGGAAAAACACAAGAGTCAATCCCAGGTTTCTGAAATGTACAACAGAATGGGTGATACAGCCAATCACTGAGAAAGAATATAAAGAGAAAGAGGAGGTCGTAGTGACAACGGCCGTTACCCAGGCAGCATATCTGCTGCACTGAGCACTGCTACCACTACCATGCCCAGGCAGCAAGGGGACTGGTGCAGGGACCCTGCAGGAGCAGGAGGAAGCAAATGCCCACAGGCACCACAAAGGAAAATTGGTTTACTTGACTTTTGCAGAAAGTTTGAGGCATTTATGATCACAGAAACTATCAACTTTGAAGTGGTCTATTTCCAGCCACTGTGACTAATTCATTCACATTCAAGGTACCTACAACACTTGGACGTACCCTGATGCCATAACGTGGAGACATGCTTACTGTGACGGATAACCAGCTAACCAGAATTCTGCTGACATCTGGATGGCTACAATCCCGGCCCAGTGATAATACGGGAAGTGTGTCTCAAGAACTCTATATAGAAACCTCCTGGCTGAACAAATGGAGGTCTTTACTTCATGAGGGAAAATGTGAGCAGGGTAGAGAACAGGCCACTTCCTATAGCCCGGGAGTTGTACCTTTGTTTTTTCTTCTTATGGTTTGGCCTATCCCTTCAGAACCTGTTGAGTATGATGTTAGCTTCAGGTTTCTTGTATATGGCCTTTATTATGTTGTGGTATGTTCCCTCTATTTCCATCTTACTGAGGGTTTTTTTTTTTTTTAAGATTTTATTTCATTATTTTCAGGAAGAGGGGAAGGGAGAGAGGCAGAGAGGGAGAGAGACATCAATGTATGGTTGCTTTTCACCTGCCTCCAGCCACAGACCTGACTGGAGACCTGGTTTGCAACCTGGTTATATGCCCTGGCTGGGGAATCGAACCTGCAACCTTTGGGTTTGCAGGCCAGCACCTTATCCACTGTGCTACCAGCCAAGGCTCTTACTAAGGGTTTTCATTATAAAAGGGTGCTGTACTTTATCAAATGCTTTTTCAGCATCTATTGATATGATCATATGGTTTTTGTCTTTCAGTTTGTTTATGTGGTGTTATTACATTTATTGATTTGTGAATATTGAACCATCTTTGCATCCCTGGGATGAATCCTACTTGGTCATGGTGTATAATTTTCTAAATATATTGCTGGATCCAGTTTGTCAATATTTTGTTAAGAATTTTTGCATCTAAGTTCATCAGAGATAATGGCCTGTAGTTTTCTTTCTTTGTTGGGTCTTGACCTGGTTTTGGGATTAGAATAATATTGGCCTCATAGAAAGAGTTTGGGAGTCTTCCCTCTTCTTGGACTTTTTGGAATAGTTTGAGGGGAATAGGAGTTAGTTCTTCCCTAAATGTTTGGTAAAATTCACCTGCGTAGCCATCTAGACCAGGGCTCTTGTGCACTGGGAGATTAAAAAAAAAAAAAAAGATTTTATTTATTTATTTTAAAGTATCTATTTATTATTTTTAGAGAGTGGGGAAGGGATAGAGGCAGAGAGGGAGAGAGATATCAATATATGGTTGCCTTTCACCTGCCTCCAGCCACAGACCTGGCTGGAAACCTGGCTTGCAACCTGGTTATGTGCCCTGGCTGGAAATTGGGAGATTTTTGAATACTTCAATTTCACTAGTTGTTATTAGTCTGTTCAGGCTTTCTGTGTCTTCTTGAATTTTGCTATGTTACACATTTCCAGGAATTTGTCCATTTCACTCAGGTTGTCAAATTTCTTGTCATACAGTTTTGTGTAGTAATTTCTTACAATCCTTTGTATTTCTGTGGTATCGGTTGTGACTTCTCTGTCACTTCTGATTTTGTTTATTTGGGTCCTCTCTCTTTTTTCTTGATGAGTCTTGTTAATGGTTTGTCAATTTTATTTATCTTTTCAAAGAATCAGCTCCTGGATTTGTTGATCCTTTGAATTGTGCTTTTTTTTAGTCTCTGTGTTGTTTAATTCTGCTCTGATCTTGATAATTTCCTTCCCTCTGCTTGCTCTGGGCTTTGTTTGTTGTTGCTGTTCTAGTTCTTGAAGCTTTATAGTTAGGTTGTTTGTATGAGTTTCTTCTAGACTTTTTAGGTAGGCCTGTATTGCTATGAATTCCCCCCTGAGGACTGCCTTTGCTGTGTCTCATAGGTTCTGGGGTGTTGTGAATTCATTTTCATTTGTTTCCAGATACTTTTTGATTTCTTCTTTGATCTCATTATTAACCCATTCCTTACTTAATAACATGTTATTCAGTCTCCATGAATTGTATTGTGTTTGGATTTTTCCCTTGAGATTGATTTCCGGTTTCAAGCCACTGTGGTCTGAGAAGATGCTTAGTATGATTTCAATTTTCTTGAATTTGTGGAGGCTTGTTTTATGAACTACCATGTGGTCTATCTTTGAGAATGTTCCATGTGCATTTGAGAAGAATGTGTATTTTGCTTCTTTGGGGTGAAAAGTTCTGTATATGTCAGTTAAGTCCATTTCATCTTCATCATATTCATCTTTTGAATAGAGTGTTATTCAATGCTATAACATCCTTGGTGTTTTTTTGCTTGATCTGTCCATTGTTGATAGTGGGGCACTGAAATCCCCTACTATTAGTGTGTTGCTGTCTATATCCTTCTTGAAGTCCCCCAAGATTTTGCTTATATATTTGGGTGCTCCTACACTGGGTGCATATATATTTATGAGGATTATGTTTTCTTGGTGGATTATTCCCTTAAGTATTATGAAATGTCCTTCTTTGTCTCTTTTTATGCCCTTCACTGTGCAATCTATTTTGTCTGATATAAGTATTGCTACCCCAGCCTATTTTTCATGTCCGTTTGCTTGAAATATAGTTTTCCATCCCTTCATTTTCAGTCTGTGTCCATCATTTGTTCTGAGGTGGGTCTCCTGCAGACAGCATATATGTGGGTCGTGTTTTCTTATCCATTCAACTATCCTATGTCTTTTTTTTTTAATTTTATTTATTTTTAAAAAAATATTTTATTTATTATTTTTAGAGAGCAGGGAAGAGAGAGAGGCAGAGAGGGAGAGAGACATCAATGTATGGTTGCCCTTTTCACCTGCTTCCAGCTATGGACCTGGCTGGAGACCTGGCTTGCAACCTCATTATGTGCCCTGGCTGGGAAATTGAACCTGTGACTTTTGGGTCCGCAGGCTGGTGCCTCATCCACTGAGCCACCAGCCAGGGCTACCCTGTCTTTTTATTGGTGCATTTAATCTGTTTACATTTAAGGTTATTATTGAGAGATACTTCTTCATTGACATTTTCCCCTCTTTGTTCCCGTATTCCTCTCTGTCTCTGTTTTTTCATCTTTTTAAAGCAGGCCTTTTAGCATCTCTTGCAGTGCTGGTTTGGTGGAGGTGTATTCTTTTAGTCTTATTTTGTTTGGGAAACTTCTTATTTCACCTTCCATTTTGAATGAGACCCTGGCTGGGTAGAGTATTCTTGGTTGCAGCCCTTTGTTTCTCATTACTTGGAGCATTTTTTGCCATTCCCTTCTGGCTTCTATTGCTTTTGCTGAGAAATCATTTGATAACCTTATCAGAGCTCCCTTATATATATGTTATTTGCTGTTTCTCTCTTTATGCTTTTAGGATTCTCTCTTTGTCTTTGAAGTTTGCCATTTTAATTATGATGCGTCTTGGAGTAGGCCTATTTGGGTTCATCTTCATTGGGACCCTCTGTGCTTCCTGAACTTGAGTGACCCTTGCGCTCATCATTTTAGGGAAGTTTTCTGTCATTATTTTTTCAAACAAGTTTTCTATCCCTTGCTTGTCTTCTTCTGGTATCCCTATGATTTGAATATTGCATTTTATGTTGTCTTGTATCTCTCTTAAAATCTCTTCATCCTTTTTCAGTCTTTTTTAATTTTGTTGCAATGTCTGGTTATTTATTCCCTGTTGTCCTCCAATTCGCTGATACGGTCCTCTGCTTCACCTATTCTGCTTTGAATTCCTTCTAATGTGTTCTTCAGTTCTGAGATTGTGTTCTTCATTTCCTCCTCGTTCTTACTGATGGTTTCTACATCTTTTTTAATGCTGGTGTAATTTTCCATAAGTTCTTTGTAGTTGCCCTGGAGTGTTCTTTGTAGTTTTTTTGAGTTCAGCTAATTTATGGAAACTTCTTATAATGATTTCTTTGAATTCCATGTCTGATAGCTTGCTAGTTTCTATTTCAATTCTCGGTCTGTCTGGTGATTCCTTCTTTCCTTTTAGTAATAGACTGATCCCCCCACCCCCCCCCACCCCCATTTTGGGTGTCTGTTATCACTTGCTTTTGTCTTGGATTAATCTGCTTTGATTCCCTGCCTTCATGGAGTGCCCTTCTGTGTTAGGAGATTTGTGGGGTTCAGTGTTGCAGTGTCCTGGATTTCCTCAACTTGTTGCTCTTGGGCTGCCCTTTATGTCATTAACTTGGGCTTTTTGGTTGTATTTTGGATTTGTTGTATGTGTTGCTCCTTTCACTCCAGTTGGCTGGTTGAGAGACACTCCTTCAATCACGTCTCATACACTGTTTTTGAGCTTCTCCTAAAATAGAACCACCAGTCCAGGCAAAATAACCACACCTTCAAAGATATCTTTCTCTTTTAATCCTCCTTTTGACTGCCTATGAACCTAGCTAAATATCCATAACCTCCAAGGTAACCCCCACTTTTAATCATACCCTCAGCTGCAACTGAGCTTGTCTTAATAGGGATATAGATATGATAAGACTGTTATAAGAGGTAAAAAATGATTAAGTTGACTAAAGTATAGATAATTTTGAAGGGCGCAAAGGGACAGCAAGAGAGAAAGCCATCTTTATGTCTTATGTAGAAATGGGGAGGGGAAAAATCAGAATGCCTCAAGTGTGAATGACTGGTATAAGCCTATGGGTATAGTTGCCGCATCTACCTCCCTGTCCACTCTCAACAGGCACTGATTGGTCAAGGTGGAGCCAAGACCTGTGTGTTTTTAGCTGAATAAAAGAATGTGTAGAACCTAGTATAAAGGAACCATGGACATGGACAACAGGTGGGATTGACTTTGGGGGGAATGTGTGGGTGGGGAGGGGGACAGAAGGGAGCAAAAAGGGGATGGATGTAATATGACAACAATAAAATTTAAAAAAAAAGAATGTGTAGTCCCCAGTAGTGCACCCACAAAAGAAAAGTTTTAAGAGGTTGGGGAGGGGAGGAATACTTAGATTGAGAACTGGGAATGAGTTGTAGCAGGAGAGTGAGTAGACTTTAAAATGAGTAGAAGGATCTTAGGTAGTTAGATGAATTGATAGAAGGAGGAATAAAAATATGGGAATTGGGGATACATTATGATATAAACAGTATTTACTTAAAATGCACTAATTGTGAGGGTTGGAAGTAACTTTTGAAAAGGATATGTTAGTGATTAATAGTTCATGTAGCTCTTGGTGTAACTCAGGCAGTTGAGATTAGCAGAGATACTTTTCCTGGGTCTGCCTCTTTTCCTCGATCAAATCTCTGTAATCTGCAGTCACGCAGCGGGGCCTTGGAATGGCAGGGACTAGGGTTGTCAGTCAGGGCTGAGTCTGAGTGCCACCTCCCTCCTAGCCTGGTAGCCTCCAGTAGCCTAGTTGGGTTTCTGCACTGTGGGCGTTTTGGGGCCCTTCCGTCTCTTGCTGGTTCTGTGTGAAGAACTGCAGGGTGCTTTTGTGGTATTAATGGCTACTCCTGAAGGGGATTTCTGACAGCAATGGGCACCTGGCTCCAAGGAGGGGTAGCCCGCAGCTATGTTTGCTCCAGGGATGGCTAGCCCTCCCCTTCCAGCTCTTTAAGGAGGTTTTCACAGCCAGTGTCTGCAAAGAGCATCTGGCTCCTTGCCAGGAGGCGGGGGTTGGGGTGGGGTGGGTGGGGTGGTATCCAGAGTGTTGTTTGCAGGCGATGGCTAGCCCTCTCCATCCAGCTCTTTGTGGAGGTTTTTGCTGCCTTCGATGGGCCCCAGGTTCTGTGGGTAGCCCCGTAGCAACAGCACCAGCGATGGCTATCCCTTCCCTTCCAGGTCTTTGAGAAGGTTTTTGACGCCTGCAATGGGTGCTCTGGTTGCGCCAGCAGCAAGTTCCCAGTGCGCAGTTTCAAGCTGTAGTTTCCATGGGAGCCTGTGCGAAGGTGTGGGTACGTGGAATTGGGCCTCCCCTCTCACTGGGGCTCTGAGCTGCCCTCTCCCTTGGTGGCATGGCGGCACAGTTCTCGCCCTCATGCCACCCTGGCCAGTGCATTTCCCCACTCCCCTGCTCCTGCTCCCTGGGGGTCTCTCCTCCTCCCCCTAGGGCCCCGGGAGGTGCGGGAGGTGCTTCCTCCCTTTCAGCCTTCGGAGCGTGGCTCTCACACAGTCCCTCCCCTGCAGGAGTTCAATTCCTCCATCCCCCCAAGTTTGTGCTCACTGTCTACACTTCACTGCTCAGATTTCTAGTCACCCGGGAGCCTGAAGCTGTCTCCAGCCAGAGTCATCCCTCTGGGCAGAGCTGCCACTGCCCAGAGCCAACCTCAGCCTGCTGGCAGGTTTGGAACTGTCTCACCTGCTCTCCTGTAGGTCTCTGCAGCCTCTGGGCTGTGCACGCCTGAGTCCAGATGCTGACGGCTCCAATTCTTAGGGACTTGCACACATGTCGTGCCCCTTACCCTATCCTCCAGCTGCTCTGGCACTCGAGAACGCCATCAGCACTGCCATCTACTCTGTTGCCATCTTTCCCCTCCAGAAAAAATGTTGTTTTTTTTTTTTAGTGATTGCTGCATTCCTTTAGTGTGTTTAAAAGTGGGCTGTTTTTATCACTCCTCAAGTGTAGTATCTGTTCTTATCCGTTTAATATCTGATACGTCCTCTATCCGAGGACATTATATTAAATGGATTTTTGGAGCTGGGAGATGGAACAAGGAGCTTGTTTGTTCCTTCCACTCCATGCACCTATCCGGTACTGCAGTACTTCTGGGAATGGTGCACCCTCTTCGGTGGAAAATAACTACAGTTTTTTCTTATGAAAAAAAAAAATAAAATGTGGGCTGTTTTATTACTTAGTGACCTTGTCAACTTTTATAGAGGCTGCAGAAGAGACAGGGGACTTGTTTTGGCTTGGCTTGTTTCCAGGTCTAAAGTTTGTATTTGTAATGTTTTAAACATTAAATTCAAAGTTTAATATTTAAACTTTGCCATACAGTATTTAAAAAGGCCTGAGTCTTGCATTAGTTTTGTAATCTGGTCAGTGGTCCACCAAAAAGAAAAAGAGAGAAACCTCCTGGGCTTAGAGCAGCACCCCTCACCCTTGCTTCAGGAGTTGCCAGCCATCTCTGGCAACTTGATGCTTTGGCTAGAAAAAGGTAAACTTGCCACAGATAGATTACCTGTATCCCTTTTATACTATTGGTGAAATAAATAGCTTTAACTGAAATTGGACTCTTTTTCGCAGATTTTAAGGCTTACATAAATGTATTTTCTCTCCCAGCAAGGAGCTGGAGAGAAAGAATGGCACGTTTTCCCCGCCCCTTAGGCTACAATTTACCAAATTGCTCTAAGAAAACAAGTGTCTGAAAATTAGTAATATTTTGAACAAAGGCACAAGAAAAATATATTTAGTTTATTTAGTCCTAATTGTTGGAAACTTTAAGCTTTAGTCAACTGCTAATAAACTTAGTAATCAATGTATGTAAAAGGTTTTTGTTTTAGGAACTTGGAGGGACAACCCACCCCAACTTCAGGCAACCATAAGCTACTTCACTTTTGTGCCTTAGGTGGACTGCAAGCAATCAAGATAGTATTTGAGCCATTATAATCCAGAGAACCTCCACCCAGGATACAAAGAAAGAGGGCTGCAACTTTGATTTCATTAAAATTTTCTCTGAATTCTAAAAAGTCTGCAAACCCGCTGTCCTCTCAGATCACTGACTCTCTGAATAAAGCACTCATAAAGTTTCAATCCCAGTCTCTGCTTGTTTGGTTTGGCAGGCACCATCAACCCAGGCTTTTTTGCTTTTACTACAATTAATTCCTAATTATCCCAATTATTGGCCAGTATTTTTACAGACCCAGTCATTCCCTGAGCCCTACAAATCCCTATTTATTCCAAAGTAGTATTTGAAAATTTATTTTGAGAAACTTATATTTTAGGATAAGTCAAAGTCCTTTTTATGGATTTTTTGAAGATGCAATAATTTTGAAAATGCATTCTAGTAATACAATGACTGTTTTTAAATGACCAAAATCATTTGAAATAACGTAGATACAAGTAAAAGTACACCAGACTAAGCAATCAATTTATTTGTTCCCCACTGTCTAATTGTTCTGCTAGTCCAAGAGGGTCTTCTAAGACTGGTTTCATTTCCTTCTTAAAGTTCCTAACTTGTATGCTGGTAAGAGGGGCATTTACAAATCCAATTCGCCTTCCTCCAGATAGGAACTTTTCAGAGGGGAAACATTTGTTTGGAGGGAATGGGGAAGTTTTTAATGTTCTTTTTGCATTGTTCTAACTTTCTTAAATTTAGACAGAGAGGAGCAGTTGGTTGATTTTTCTCCTTATTTTCATGAGAAAGATACAGAAAAAATTTTACTAGAATTATAAATGGCAGTAGAGTTACATTAGGATTTTGTAGGGTTTCCTTATTGGACAAAGCTTTCCAAGTATTTTTAAACCTTGGAAAGCTTGACAAGCAAGGAATACCCCTAACAATTTAGAAACTTGGCTTTTAGGTAGATACAGGTAAAAATTCTTTTGCAGCCCTTTTCATTCTCCTACGCATACCACCTCCCATACAGGACTTTGTATCTCGGAGGGTGTTTGGTTAGAAGGTGGTGGTGGCACTGGGAGGACAGGAGGCACCAGCCGGCACGGGCTGAGCCCTATTGGCCGGGGAGCGAACGCTAGCCAGCCGGGTGTCAACAGTAGGGCATCAGACGCCCGGGAACTGGCGGCAGAGGTGATGAGGGCCAGCCTTTAGGTCTCTGTTTCCATTTTAATTTCTCCCAGAACTTAAAACCTAAGAATCCCTTTGTCAGGAAACCAAGGGCAATCAATGATCCTTGACAACTTTTAAAAGTACAATGAACTTTTTTCCCTTTACTTTGTGTCTTGAATATTTGAGCAATTGCTGAACTACTTGGACAAATATCTCTTGTTCCTTAAAAAGTCAATTTTCCACATTTCCTTTCATGCCAAAAGAATGACGGACAGAATTGGTGGAAAAGCTGGCTGGAGACCTTCCTTTATTTATGAGCACCCCCAGTGAATTTATCTCATGGGTACCGCTGTCCCTTTACCTTGTTTTCTCCCCAACTTGAGTGTCCCCTCCTAGGTGTGGCTCATAGTCTACTGGAGTGGGTGAAGCCCCATGTTGGATACCAGGAATGTGGGGGGCCCCCAACCCACACAGATCCCTAGGTGCGGAGAATGAAATGAAGACTTCCCAGGCAGCTTGTGCAAGAGGGGAAGGCTGGCTAGTGTCCTGGGAGATGAAAACCTTGATAGCCTTGCTCCAAGGTCTTTTATGGAGTGTGGTAAGCTTAAGGGCATACAGCATACACACAAAGCTCATCAAATAAATGTTAAATAGTGCTGATTACAGATATAGGTCAGGGATAACATTTGATTTGTTTCTGTTTTTATTTTTTTAGGGATAACATTTGAAGGAGCAGGATAACATTTGATGGGAACACTGAGATCTCCCTCAGGTCAGGGTGGGTTGGATACAAAGACTTTTAGATGGGCATAAAAATAGGGAGAGTGAGTTCACTTCTGGGTTAAGGTTTCACATCTGCTGCTGGTACAATAAACCAATCAAGGGAGGTTAAAGCATAGGGCAAGCTTCAAAAATCATATGGAATGTTCTTATGGCCAGATTCCTACCAGGGGTCCTCTGATCACAGCATAGGGGTGTGTATGTACCCAGCCTTTCCGGTTTTCCAGTCATGTCTTATAGACTTAGACCGGCACTCGCTGGGCTCCATGCCCTGCTACCATTCTGGGAGGACCCCAACAAATAGTTTTCTTAAATACTTTTATTCTCAAATAAGAAATGTAACTTTTCTGCTTCATCACTTAAAAATAGTGTTCTCTTTTTAATGTCCTACATCTCAATTATGACCATTCTCAACATCAGAAAAATCATTCTTTAACCTAAATTTAAAGGATTGCTCCCAATCCTTTGCTGCTTTAAATAAAAATGTTCATCTCAACATTAGGAATACAGCTTTTTCTCTATTTTGGAATATTTAGAATCCAGTTCCAATTGTGTAGCATTTAAAGTACATGAGTTTTGGGAGTAATTTAATAGACATGACTTTGTCACAAAATAATATTTATTGACTAATCCTCGTCAACTGAGAGGTAGGCTTTGAAGCTATGAATTTGGGTCACTTCATACATAGGTTTCATCTTAAATAGACAATTCTAGGATCGATCAGTTCCAAAGTCATTTATGGACCACTGCAACAAATAATTGAAGACTTTTAGAGTGACTCCCTTGGCTATGGGCTCTCCCACCTATTTTTCACTTTGAAAGTCTAGTATTCAGCTAAACACAGCAAACATTTTTTAAGTCTATGGACCCTGGTTCTCTGCCAGGAACAGGTAACACAAAGAGAGGAGAGTGAGACTCACCTTCATGTGCATGCAGCCTTGACTGTGAAAAATGCTAAAATAAAAGTAGACAAAGAAGGTTGGGCTGGTGGCACAGTAGATAAGGCACCAGCCTGTGAACCCAAAGGTCACTGGTTTGATTCCCAGCCAGGGCAAAATAACCAGGTTGCAAGCCAGGTCTCCAGCCAGATCCGTAGCTGGAGGCAGGTGAAAGGCAACTATACATTGATGTTTCCCCCTCTCTGCCTCTCTCCCTTCCCCTCTTTCTGAAAAATAATAAAAATCTTTTAAATAAATAAATAAATAAGAGTAGACAAAGACACAGAAAGAGTGACTTCCAGGAAAAACTTCACAAAGAGCTGTGATTTCTTAAAGATAAAATGTTCACTAAGGGGAGGATGGGATGGCTGCTCTAAGTAGGGACACAGAAAGATGAAATAAATGAATGACATGTTGGGGAACTGCTAGGATTTCAGGTTCAGGAAGTAAGGTGCAAAGAGAACAGCAGCTAGGTGTGGATGGCAAAGTAGAATAAGCATCACACCAATCAAAATTCAAGGCTTTCACCTCTTCATTTGCATGAAGAAGGACTAATCATGGACCAGGGGCTACTGTCTATGTTAAGTTAGCTCCTCTCTGCCTCTGGGAGAGCACTTTCCCTTTGTGTGAGGACTGTGTCTCCCTGGAGAAGAGTTAAGTGGATCAGTGCAGAGCAGAGCTATCTAGCTGGAGAGGGGCCTGGCCCCAGGGGTACCTAACAGCCATGCTCCATCACAATTTAGCTGTTCTACAGATGTGCTATGTCACAGTTGAACTATTTTGCATTGCATAGTTTACTTTTTTTTTAAAGATTTTATTTATTATTATTTTTAGAGAGAGGGTAGGGAGAGAGGCAGAGAGGGAGAGAAACATCAATGTATGGCTGCCTTTCACCTGCCTTCAGCTGGGGACCTGGCTTGCAACCTGGTTACGTGCCCTGGCTGGGAATCAAACCAGCGACCTTTTGGTTCGTAAGCTGGTGCCTATCCACTGAGCCACTAGCCAGGGGCTAGTTTACTTCTTAACTGCACTTCAAATTGGGACCCCAAATTGGGATTCCTAGTGGTTTTAAATTGGTGCCAACAACCACTGGCTGACAAACTCTTAACTAACTTCAATGAGCAAGATGGATTCGAGGCACCATTAGGTGTCTAATATTCTTGGTTGGTGATTTCTTGATCAATAAACTTTCCTTACGCCGAAATCTGACATTGAGTTTTGAAAGCCTTTGCAAATTTAGGCTTTAGAAATCTCCCTCAGTTATAACGGATGAACTCAGGATGAGAAGCAATGGCAGGGAAACTAGTTAAAAGACTGTGGCAAAGGTGCAGGTGAGATAATGGTTAGAAGCTGAACTAGAGATTAATGAAAAGATTTAAGAAATATTTAGGATACTGGGACCAAAGGATATGATAGTGGGGAAGGAGAAAAGTATGAGTTTTGGATGATTTCAAGAGTTGTGACTTTGAAAACTGCAGTGGACAGAAAGAGGAAGTTTTGTTAGTGTTCTTGTGTGTGTTAGGAGGCAAAGAGTAGGAGTGAAACTTTAATTTTAGTTTGAGACGTTGAGTCTAGGACCACAGATGTTGTGAGAAATAAAAATAATAGAAGTTGCAGTTCAAGGAGATGAAAACTAAGAGATATTTTACTTGGAGTAAAGGTACTTTTAAATTCAGAGCATGGACTACATATGAAGAATAAATGTTAGAGATAACCATTACCTCTTGTTGCTCCAAGTAGAGGAAAAGTTTTGTTTGATCTTTGGTTATATAATTTTTATGTGAGACTTGTTAAGTCAAGTTATGACTTTTAAAAATGTGCCTCCTGCCCTGGCTGGTGGCCCAGCGGATAGGCACCAGCCTGCGAACCTGAAGGTCACTGGTTCGATTCCCCAGCCAAGGCACATAACAAGGTTGCAAACCAGGTCTCCAGTCAGGTTTGTGGCTGGAGGCAGGTGAAAGGCAAGCATACATTGATGTCTCTCTCCCTTCCCCTCTTTCTAAAAATAATAAAATAAAATCTTAAAAAAAAAAAAACAAAAAAAAACAAATTTATCTTTGTTAGCAACAGGGCAATTTCTGCCCCAAAGTGTAAAAAGATATAGGATTAACAACCAAGCCGCACTTTATTATTCTTTAAAAGAAAGCTACAATAGATGGATCCAGCAAGATGGCAGAGGAGTAAGTGGAGCTGCACCAATCTTCTCTTAGGCCACATCTGGAATTACTTTTTTGGAGAAAAAGTCAGCTGGAATTACTGACAGAACACCAGCTGGAAAGAAGTCCTATAACCACGGACAGGACAGAAGAGGCCACTTCATCACAATGTGACTGGTAGGAATTGTGGAAATGCTAGAGGGCTGGTGGGGCCCCCAATGGAGGCTGCAGCCGAAGGGATGGAGCCGGGGGCTCTACTTGAGAAGGGTGGGTTCTGGCCCCCCAGCTGGGTGTCCCAGCTACAGCAGCACGGTGGAGAGGAGAGCGGCACACAGCTGAGAAGGGCAGAAAGCTGTGGAGTTTGCTGGCCTAAGAGAGCGCTGGAGACAGAGAATTACTAGGGTGACCACAACGAAAATACACCGGCACCACTTACTCTGGGCTTTAGCAGAGGGAGGGCAGAGAGGACTGGAGACCTGTGGGGAGAGTTTGCAGTGGTGGCTTGGAGGAGAGAAGTGGGGAAGCAGCTGTGAGGATCCTGGTGCTGACTCATCGCCCACACCGCTGGTGGACTGCACTTTACCAGGAGGCTTCCCTAGGAGGGTCCTCATAGTCCCACCCACTGGAAGCAATCTGCCTTGCCCAGCAGTGCTAGAGCCTAGTGCCTAATTACCATTCTTTGATTTACATCTAAGTAAACCTCTCCTGCCCTGCCGTGTGTGAGCATAGACACAATAGTTGGCACCTGAAGTGGTATCTCTCCCCAGGCAGAGCCTGGGCCTGGCAGCTGATTCCAAATGCTCTGACTTACAGCTGGGTCAGACAGTCAGCCTCGCACAGTGGCATGCAAGCCTGGTGGCTGATCCTAGATTCACTGCTTCGCAACTGAGTCAGTCCTTGCCTGGCAGCACCTGAACCTGGCAGCTGAGTACAAACTCTCTGCCTTACAGCTGGGTCAGAAAGTCAGCCCCACACAGTGGCAACTGAGCCTGGTGGCTGATCATGGATTCATTGGTTCACAACTGAATTGGTTTGTCCCAGCTACAGGCCTCTGGGCCTGTTGGCTGATCACAAACTCATTGGATTACAATTGAATCTTTCAGTCTAGCCCAGCGCCACCTAAGCCTGGTGGTTAATCACAGATTCATTGGATTACAATTGTACCTTGCTGTCTAGCCCAGCAGCTCCTGAGCCTGGTGGCCGAACACAGATTCATTGGATTACAATTGGCTCTTGCTGCCTAGCCCAGTGGCCCCTGAGCCTGGCAGCTGATCACAGATTCATTGATTTACATCTGAATCTGTCCCACCAGGCTGCACTTGAGCTGGTGGCTGATCCATTGTATCACAACTGAACTTCTCTGTCTAGTCCAGCAGGGCCTGATTTTGGTAGCTGATTTACTGATTTACAACTGAATGGGTCTGTCACCCCAAGCAGCATATGAGCCTGATGGTGGATCACAGATTGATAGGATTACAACTAAATCATTTCTTCCAGCCCAGCAGTTCCTTAGCCTGGCAGCTGATCACAGTCTGATTGGATTACAATGAAACCTAAAAATGGGGAGAAAAAGAAACAGTCCATCACCAAAAGGAAAGGAGGAATCCCCAGAAAAATCACTAATTGAAACAGAGGCAAGCGAAATATCAGATATGGAATTCAAAATAATAATGATAGAGAAGCTCAATGAGCTCAGCCAGCTCAAAGAAAACCACAAACAACTCCATGGGAACTACGAAGAACTCCAGGGAAGCTACAAGGAACTTGCTAAGAACTACACCAACATTAAAAAGGACATAGAAACTATCAGTAAGAGTCAAGAGGAAATGAAGAACACAATTTCTGGGTTGAAGAAAGCAGTAGAAGGAATCAACAGCGGGCTAGAAGAAGCAGAAAATCAGATCAGCAAGATGGAGGGCAATGTAGAAAAATATTCCAAGACAGTGCAACAGAATGAAAAAAGGCTGAACAAGAATGAAGAGGTTTTAAGAGAGCTGCAGGACAACATGAAACGCAATAATATCTGTATCATAAGAAGGAGAAGAGAAACAAGGAATGGAAAACCTGTTCAAAAAAGTAATGATAGAAAACTTCCCTAACATGATGAGTGAAAATGTTACTCAAGTTCAGGAAGCACAGAGGGTCCCAATGAGGATGAATCCAAACAGACCCACTCCAAGACACATTATAATTAAAATGGCAAATTTCAAATATAAAGGGAGAATCCTAAAAGCATTAAGAGAGAAACAGCAAATAACATAAGGGGGCTCCAATAAGGTTATCAAATGATTACTCAACAGAAACAATACAAACCAGAAGGGAATGGCAAAAATTGTTCCAAGTAATGGGAAACAAGGGCCTGCAACCAAGAATACTCTACCCAGCAAGGTTCTCATTCAAAATGGAAGGTGAAATAAGGAGTTTCCCAGACAAAAGACTGAAAGAATATATCTCTACCAAACCAGCATTGCAAGAAATGCTAAAAGGTCTGCTTTAAAGAAATGAAGAAACAGAGATGGAGAAGAACACAGGTACAAAAGGGAAAAATGGCAATAAATATCAATCAATAATAATCTTAAATGTAAACGGATTACATATGCCAATCAAAAGACATAGGGTAGCTGAATGGATAAGAAAACATGACCCACATATATGCTATCTTCAAGAGACTCACCTCAGAACAAAAGATTGACACAGATTAAAAATGAAGGGATGGAAAAATATATATCAAACAAATGGACATGAAAAAAAGGCTGGGAGTAGCTATACTTATTTCAGACAAAATAGATTTTATGATGAAGGCCATAAAAAGAGATAAAGAAGGATATTTCATAATACTTAAGGGAACAATCCATCAACAAGATATAACTCCGGTAAATACATATGCACCCAACATAGGAGGTCCCAAATATATAAGGAAAAATCTTGAAGGACTTCAAGAAGGATATAGACAGCAATACACTAACAGTAGGAGACTTCAATAGCCCACTATCAACAATGGACAGATCTTCCAAACAAAAAATCACCAAGGATATTGGGATATTGAACAACACTCTACAGGAAATGGACCTAACTGATATATACAGAACCTTTCACCCCAAAGAAGCAAAATACACATTCTTTTCAAATGTACATGGAACATTCTCAAAGATAGACCACATCGTAGGTCATAAGACAAACCTCCACAAATACAGGAAAATTGAAATCATACCAAGCATCTTCTCAGATCACATGGCTTGAAACTAGAAACCAACCTCAAGGGAAAAAAACCAAAAACACTAACTCATGGAGATTTAATAAGATGCTTTTAAGTAATGAATGGGTTAACAAAGAGATCAAAGATGAAATCAAAAAGTTCCTGGAAACAAATGACAATGAATACACAACAGTCCAAAACCTATGGGACACAGCAAGGGCAGTCCTCACAGGGAAATTCATAGCAATACAGGCCTACCTAAAAAGGTCAGAAGAAGCTTATGCAAACAACCTAACCATAAAGCTGCATGAACTAGAGGCGCAACAACAAACAAAGCCCAGAGCAAGTAGAAGGAAGGAAATCATCAAGATCAGAGCAGAATTAAAATAACTTTGAGTCTCAAACTATAATTCAAAGAATCAATAAGTCCAAGTGCTGATTCTTTGAAAAATTAGACAAAATTGACAAGCCTATAACTAGACTCATCAACAAAAAGAGAGGACCTAAATAAGTAGAATCAGAAATGACAGAGGAGAAATCACAACTGATACTTCAGAAATACAAAGGGTGGTAAGAAATTACTACAAACAACTACATGACAAGAAATATGACAACATGGGTGAAATGGACACATTTTCTGGAAATGTATAATCTACCAAAACTGAATCCAGAAGCAGAAATCCTGAATAGGCCAATAATAACTAGTGAAATTGAAGAAGTAATCCAAAATCTCCCAAAGCACAAGAGCTCCAGACTAGATGGCTATACAGGTGAATTCTACCAAACATTTAAAGAATAACTAACTCCTATCCTTCTCAACCTATTCCAAAAAATTCAACAAGAGGTAAGACACCCAAACTCTTTCTATGAGGCCAACATTATTCTAACCCCAAAATCACGTTAAGACACAACTAAGAAAGAAAACTACAGGCCAATATCTCTGATGAACACAGATGCTAAGATTCTCAACAAAATATTGGCCAACCGGATCCAGCAATACATTAAAAAGATCATACACCATGATCAAGTGGGTTTCATCCCAGGGATGCAAGGATGGTACAACATTCACAAGTCAATAAATGTAATACACCACATAACCAAAACAAAAGACAAAAATCAAATGATCATATCAATAAATTCTGAAAAAGCACTTGATAAAGTACAGCAACCATTTATGATAAAAACACTCAGCAAAATGGGAATAGAGGGAGCATACTGCAACATCATAAAGACAATATATGAGAAACCTGAAGCCAACGTCATACTCAATGGGCAAAAACTAAAAGCTTTCCCCCTAAGATTAGGAACAAGACAAGGCTGTCCACTTTCTCCACTTCTGTTCAACATCATTTTGGACATTTTAGCCATAGCTCTCAGAGAAGAAAAAGGAATCAAACGTATCCAAAGTGGAAAGGAGGAAGTCAAACTGTGTTAGGGACTGCTAGTTTGTTTGGCAAGGCCCAGATGGCAGAAAAGGGCTTTTGGCAAGGCCAGCCCTAGTGCCAGGTGGACCCTAAAAGGACACCGTGTATAGGGAGTCAGCCCAGTGAGTTTACCCCGTAGCCCATGAAGCATGGAAAGTAGAGTGTGCCATGCCGTGTTCCCTGCGCCTAGCTTAGCTTCATGGTTTCAGTTGAGCAGTTTCCAGTAATACCTGCATATAAGCTTAGTGTGATTAATAAACGGGGCTCACGGCTTGGGCGAGCCTCCCGACCCCGACTTTGTCTCTTCTCTCTTTCTTGTGTCCTCTGCCATCCAAACCTGGAGCATAATCCAGGGACAGCTGGTCCGTCACAAACCTGTCATTATTTGCAGATGATATGATAGTGTATATACAAAACCTGATAGACTCCAGCAAAAACTTACTCAACCCAATAAGCAAATTAAGCAAAATAGCTGGATATAAAGTCTATATTCAGAAATCAAAAGCATTTTTGTATACCAACAATGAAACATCAGGGATAGAAGCTAGAAAACAAATCCCATTTACCATAACAAGAAAAATAAAGTAGTTAAAAATCAACTAAACCAAGGAGGTAAGAGACCTGTACTCAGAAAACCACAGAACACTGAAGAAAGAAATTAAGGAAGATACAAATAAATGGAAGCATATACCATGTTCATGGATGGGAAGAATTAACATCATTAAAATGTCCATACTACCCAAAGCAATCTATAGATTCAATGCAATCCCAATTAAAATACCAATGACAAACTTCACAGAAATAGAAAAAATACTTCAAAAATTTATATGGAGCCAAAAACACCCACGAATAGCCACAGCAATCTTGAGAAAGAAGAACAAGATAGGAGGAATCACAATACTGGACATCAATACTACAAGGCTATTGTAATCAAAACAGTCTGGCACTGGCATAAGAATAGACACATAGATCAATGGAACGGAATAGAGAGCCCAGAAATAAACCCAGGACTCTATGGTCAATCAATATTCGACAAAGGGGGAAGGAACATAAAATGGAGTAAAATCAGTCTCTTTAACAAGTGGTGTTGGGAGAACTGGACAGAAACATGCAAAACAAAACAAAACTAGACCACCGACTTACACCATACACCAGAATAAACTCAAGCTGGAGTTTATTCATATGCAGCGCCACCATACAGAGCCTGGAGGAAGATATAGGCAATAAAATTTTAGATACCCTATGCAGAAATGTTTACTGATACTTCTCCAAGAGCAAAGGAAATAAAAGAACAAATAAACAAATGGGACTATATCAAATTGAAAAGTTTCTGTTCAGCTGAAGATAACACCAGCAAAATTCAAAGGGAACCAACTGTATGGGAAAACATACTTGCCAATGATACCTCAGACAAGGGTTTGATCTCCAAAATATATAAAGAACTAATGAGACTCAACACTAAGGAGACAGACAGCCAAATTAATAATGGGCAAAGGACCTGAACAGACAACTCTCTGAGGAAGATATACAAAGGGCCCAAAGGCACATGAAAGAATGCTCAACATCACTAGCCATCAGAGAGATGCAAATTAAAACCAAAATAAGATACCACCTCACCCCTGTCAGAATGGCAATCATCAACAAATCAACAAACAACAAGTGTTGGTGAGGATGTGGGGAAAAGGGAACCCTGGTGCACTGTTGGTGGGAATGCAGGCTGGTGCAGCCACTATGGAAAATAATATGGAGTTCCCTTAAAAAACTAAAAAATGGAACTGCCTTTTGATCCAGCAGTTACACTGTTAGGATTATACCCAAAGAACCCTGAAATACCAATTCATAAAAACCTATGTACCCCTATGTTCATAGCAGCACTATTTACAATAGCCAAGTGCTGGAAACAGCCTAAGTGCCCATCAGTAGATGAATGGATCAAAAAACTTTGGTACGTTTACACAATGTAATACTACACAGCAGAAAGAAAGAAGGAACTCCTACCTTTTGCAACAACATGGATGGAACTGGAAAGTATTATGGTTAGTGAAATAAGCCAGTCAGTGAAAGACAAATTACCGTATGATCTCACCCATTACAGGGCACTAATGAACAAAACAAACAAACAAGCAAAACAGAACCAGATATATGAATACAATGAACAGACCTTCAGTGGGCAGGGAGGAGGGGGAGGGGGAGGGCGGGAGGAGGAGGTGAAGAAGGGGAGCTGTTTAGTCAAGGAACTAGTATGGAAGAACCATGGACATGGACAAGTGGGATTGACCTTGGGAGGAGAGTGGGGGGGAGGGGGAAGGGGAGAGAAAGAGGAGTAAAAAGGGAATGGATGTAATACAATAAGAATTTAAAAAAAAAAAAAAAGGCCCTGGCTGGTAGCACAGTGGATAAGGTGCTGGCCTGTGAACCCAAAGGTCGCTGGTTCAATCCCCCAGCCAGGGCACATAACCAGGTTGCAAGCCAGGTCTCCAGCCAGGCCTTCAGCTGGAGGCAGGTAAGAGGCAACCATACATTGATGTTCCTCTCCCTCTCTGTCCTTCTCCCTTCCTCTTTCTCTGGAAATAATAAATAAAATTTAAAAGAGAAAAAGAAAAAAAAGAAGCACTGATCTCTTTAAAAAAAAAATTACTTTAAAAAAAGAAAAAGAAAAGGAAAGGTACAATAGCTTCCAGTTCCTGCTCCATACAGAGCTGTTCCCTTTTCTATGGTCCCTTAGTGCTGGGTTGGTCAAAAAGTTTGTTATGTGTTTTTCCGTAAAATAACACATTTTTCAGTTTCACCATTGAAACTTCATTGATTTTGATATTTTGAGTATGTTCCGCTATTGGTTTCTAGTGAGTAGAGGCCATGGGTGCTGCTAAGCATCTTCCAACACATAAGACAGCCAGGCACACAGCAAAGAATTATTTGACTGAAATGTCAATAGTACCAAGGAACTCTGTAAACCACTTTTGACATGTTTGATCAGTCACAGCATCTTCTCCATTTACTGCACAAATCTTTGTTTGTTTTTTTGCATTTCAGTAGCATTTTTACCTTTTTTGAAATAATAAAGCATATGCTGAAAATGTTGCCTCAATATTAAAATGGCAACCCAAAAATTCACCAATTTCAATGTTATTTTAAAATGCACCTTGATATGACGCTTGTCACAATACAATCTAGTAAAACTGTTTTGAATTAAGTTAAACACAACTAAGCACTACTAGAGCCATGGTATGGGGAAATAAACATAAAGGACTTTTTGGCCAACCTGATACTTCATTATAGCACATTTTACATAGTACAAATTTTGCAATTTCACCTCCTTACAAAATTAATATTAATTGGATATAACAACGAAACAAAACATAGTGATATAAGAACAGTGATACAAGGCAGTATTTGTTTCATACTGCCAGGCACTGTGTTAAACACTTTACTTTCATTTAATCTTATAACAACCTTTAAAGGCGAGGAAACTGGCTTAGAGAGGGTATGATTATCTGACAAGCAGAGAAAATTGGGATTAAAACTTTGGAAGAGATAGTGTTCTTTTCGTACAGCATCATGTACCAGGTAGGAGCTAGCCTGCAGAGGTTCCGACGCAATCGTACCAGTCAGTGTTAACACTGAGTAGTTCCTTGAAATAATCTTTATGAATATCAGTATCAGCGACAGTCCTTCCCCTGCTGACGAACTGCCCTGGCACGGTTTTGAAAAGCGAGTTACCTTTCTATGGAATCTCTCCCGGTGTAAAAGTCAGGACTGAAAAAGATCCTTTCGCCCCTGGTAACCCAGACACCTTTCAGAGCTGCCATTAGCTTCTAATCTGAGATCAGTCGGGTGAGTTAAACAGCTCCACGCATCTGCTACCGCAGGTGTGTTCCCGACCGAAAACCTGGCTCCTACGCCCGCTGTCGCCGCTGCGCCCCCGCCACTCACCCGCCAGGGTCCCGGGCTCGGGTCGGGCGGGCGCGCGCCGCCCCACAGGGCGCGCAGGGCCCCGAGCGCGTGCAGGCGCGCGGCGCAGCTCCGCATCAGGGCTCCGAGGGCGCGCGACGGCCTGGCCCCCACGGAGAACCACCAGGAACCAGGATACTGCGGACTCAGCCACCCGTCAGCCGGATCTCCCTCTTAACCTTGCGAGAGGACCGGCAACACCGGCCGCGAAGGTCACGTGCTCAGCGGCGGCGGGAGGGCCGGCGAATCCCAGGAGGTGGGCGAGGCGCCGGCCAGGCCCCGCCCGCCCGCCCGCGGCCGCAAATCGTCCCCTAGGCACTGGGCCACGGTAGTGCCTCCCTTCTTGACGCCCCCCGCGCTCCGAGCTCGGGGATGTTTTGTTCCCTAGCGGTCCCTGCGGAGCAGGACTGCGGACCCTGGGGCACTGAGCAGCACCCACCGAGTTATAGGAATCAGCGGTTTCCTGGCCTAGGCGGGTTGGCTTTGATTTACTGAGAGGTTTCTGGGTGCAAAGGGTATTTACTCGCTAAAAAGCCTCCTTTGTTTACCTCTCCATGCCACATCGCTCCCCGCCCCCCAGCCTTAAATTTTTCTGCAGAGCTGAAAATCCTTAAGTTAGCCCTTTTCAAATAGAAATCTTGAGGACATTTGAAGAGTGTGTTATCTGTGGTTTTGGAGACAGACAGGAGGTCAAGCTCCCTATCCACCCTTTAACACCTTGTACGGACTCTCCCCCTGCACCTGGCCTGTTTCTTCATCCGTTTGTTGTGAGAACTAAAGAATGTACACAGTACCTTCTCTTTAGGAATCATTAAGTTAAAAGTTACCCGGAGTTATCTTCCCTTTCAAAGAACGTGCCAATAGAAGCTGGCTTGCATAAGTTAATGGCAGTATATTGTTAACATTTCAAGAATTCAGCTATCCAATTCTTACACTGCCATTATTAACATTTACATTATGTAAACTCACAAAGTATATTAAGAATAAAGGTGTTAGATATTAAAACTATAATTCCTAATTATTTTACTATATTTTATGATTATCTGTGCTGTTGATTATTTACCTCTATTGTATTTGCCTGGAGGGAATACTAGGAATATTTCTTCCAATATCCACATTCAGTCACATCACAATGGTGGCTTGAAACTGACTGGGTGGGAGTATTCACTCAGATACTGTGAATGAGGGCCTTCCTCTTTATTCTTTTTACTAAACAACCATTGTACTACAGCCGAAGTCCATCCTGAGGCGAAGTTTTAAGACCGGGGATTAACTAGGATGATGAGTTATTATTAGAACTGCTTTCCCCCAGCAGCACATCATTACACAGTGTTTGTCCACCACATAATGAAAGTCCACTCACATAATGAAAGTGGGACTGGAGGTACTATGTTCAGGAGAGATTAGGAGATATAAGTCAACTTGGCCTTGGATTTGGCTCTTAAATTTAAAGGGCTCCATTTTACGTTTGTGTGTGGGGGCCATTACTACCTATGAAACCAACTTCCAATAATTGCAACACTGTTTGTACAAGATTCTCCTTTCTCAATTCAATTATCATTTCACCTGGATCAAAAATTAGTTATTCATATAGGTATGGACCTATTGCTGAACTCTCTATTCTGTACCATTAATTAGTTATGTTTCTTTCTTTTTTAAGATTTTATTTTTAGAGAGAAGGGCAGGAGAGAGGAAGAGAGGGAGAGAAGCATCAATGTATGGTTGCCTTTCACCTTCCTCCAGCTACGGACCTGGCTGGAGACCTGGCTGGGGAATTGAACCAGTGACTTTTGGGTTCACAGGCCAGCGCCAATCCCCTGAGTGACCAGTTATGTTTCTTTATGCTTTTTTTGTAAGTGTCTTGATTACTGTACTCTTGAATTTATTTTTAACTTTGTCCTCTTTCAGAGTTGTTTTGCCTCTTCTAGATATTTTATATTTCCATATAGATTTGGGATTCAGCTTGTCAATGTCTACAAAAAACCTGCTAGGATTTTGAATCAACATCTTAGTAAATGGAATCTTCTCATGAACAAGCTATATCTCAATTTATTTAAATACGCTGTAATTGAAGCAATGTTTTGTAGTACCAGTCTTTTACACCTTCTGGCATATTTCTCTTGAAGTATTTTATACATATTGGTCCTATTGTAAATATATATATATTTTGCCACCTTTGTAAATATTATTTTTAAAAAATTATTTATTTACTTTTAGAGAGGGGGAAGGGAGGGAGAAAGAGGGGGAGCGGAATATTGATGTGCAAGAGAAACATCCTCAGTTGCCTCTTGCATGCCTTCAGCTGTCACCCTGGCCTAAAACCCAGGCATATGCCCTGACAGAGAATTGAACTGGTGACCTTTAGGTTCACGGGCTGGCACTCAATCCACTGAGGTACACCAGTCAGGGCATAAATGTTATTTTTATTTCAATCTCTGGTTGTTCATTGCTAGTATATAGAAATACAATTAATTTTTTAAAACTATTTTATTTATTACTTTTAGAGAGGGAGGAAGGGAAAGAGGGAGAGAGACATCAATGTATGGTTGCCTTTCACCTGCCTCCAGCTATGGATCTGGATGGCAACCTGGTTTGCAACCTGGTTATGTGTCCTGGCTGGGGAATTGAACCAGCAACCTTTGTGTTCGCAGGCCAGCGCTTTATCTACTGTGCCACCAACCAGGGCTTGTAAGTTGTTTTTTATTTCAATTAGTGTAGCCTTTGTTTCTGACTGGGTCTTTTTTTTTGCTATTGAGGTCTTCACTAAATTCCTTAAGCATCCTTATAACCAGTGTTTTGAACTCTGTATCTGATAGATTATTTATCTCCATTTTGTTTCATTCTTTTTCTAGAGTTTTGATCTGTTATTTCACTTGGTCCAGGTTTCTTTGTCTCCTCATTTTGGCAGTCTCTCTTGTGTTTATTTCTATGTATTAGGTAGAGCTATTATGTCTCCTAGGCTTGATAGAGTGGGTTAATATAGTAGATGTCCTGTAGGGTCCAGTGGCATAGCCTCCCCTATTACCCAAGCTTGGTATTCAAGGTGTGCACACTGTGAAGGCTGTGTATATCTTCCTCTTGTAGTTGAGCCTCAATTGCTGTTTGCTTGTCCAAGGTCAGTCATCCTGTGTTCTGTCTAGGGTCACAGACAGAACAGCACTAGCTCTATAGGGATCCGCAGTTGGCTGCTACTTGTGCTGGGCTTGGATCTGCCCAATGGGGCCAAGCTGTGAAGCAAGCTCAGCTGCTGCTACAGCCAGGTTTGGGGCAACTTAGTAAGAGGTATGGGGCTTGCTGAAGCCAGATGCTGTTTATTTGAGAGAATTTAGGAAAATAGGAAGCATGGGCCAAGACAAACTATTCATATGGAAAAGCCACTGGAAACTGCTTGGGTGGGCCTGAAAGTTGGGTGGAACATGGCCTCAGGAATCACCAGAGTGTGGAAAACAGTGTTACCAGGTTGATGGAGCCTCAGATATGATGCCTGCCTGCTGGCTCTTTGAGGGGAGGGCTAAAGAAAGGAACAATGGCCTCTACCAACATCCCTGTCTGGGAGAAAGCTGTCCCCCAGCTCTTTGTGTGATGCTAGAAAATTCATTTCCTCCTTCTATGTCTTTGATGCCTTTCAATCGCTGCCCCAGCACTGGCGCTCAGAGGGAGTGAATCTAAGAAAGTCTGGTGTGGGCCCTTTAAGAGGAACTGCCTGGGTTTCCAGCAATTTCTGTCTTCCACAGTCTCAATCTCTGCTGGATTTTATAGCCAGAAATTATGGGGTCTAAGCTTCCTGGCACTGGAATCCTGGGTTGGGGGGTCTGATGTGGGGCTGGGACCCCTCAATCCTGAGATATCCCTCATGATATTTATCCAACTCACATGGGTGTGGGACTAGCCTGTTTCTTGTCTCTGCTCCTCCTACCAGTCTCAATGTAGTTTCTTCTTTAATTTTATAGTTGTAGAACTTCCACTCAGCTCAACTTCTGACACTCTGAATGATGATTGTTCTACAGTTTATTGTGATTTTGATGCTAGACCACTTTCTTATACCGTATACAAGAATAAACCTAAAAATGGATGAAAGACTTAAATGTAAGACTTAAAAATATAAAACTCCTATAAGAAAACAGGCAGTAAAATCTTTGACATTTCTCTTAGCAATATTTTTTCTTCTATACTTCTTAGGCAAGGGAAACAAAAGAAAAATAAATAAACAAATGAGACTACATCAAACTAAAATGTTTTTGACCAGCAAAGAAGACCATCAACAAAATGAAGACAAACTACTAAACGCGAGAAGATATTTGTCAATGACACATCTGAAAAGGGGTAAATATCCAAAATTTGTAGAGAACTAATTCAACTCAACACTCCCCTCCCTCAATAATCCAATTAAAAAGTAGGCAAAGGATCCAAATAGACACTTCTCCAAAGAGGACATTCATATCGCCAATAGACATCACTAATTATCAGAAAAATACAAATTTAAATCACAATGAGATCACTTCACACTTGTCAGAATGGCTATCACCAATAAATTAACAAATAACCAGTGTTGGCAAGGACATGGAGAAAAGGGAACTCTTGTGTGCACTGTTCATGAGAGTACAGATTGGTGAGGTAACTGTGGAAAACAGTATGGAGGCTCTCAAAAAATTAAAAATTAAAAATGGAACTGCCTTATGACTCAGCAAGCCCATTCCTGGGTATACTCATATGTCAGGGTCCCCCTGGGAAGGTGTTGGGGCTTGGAGCCCGCACAGGCCAGGCCAAGCCTGTAAGACCTGACCTGAAATCCGGGAAAGCTGGGTGTATATAAGACTCAATGCTCTAGCCAGGGGGTCCCCCAGTGTAAATCTGGCCTCAGGAATATTCCATAGGTCCTTTGAAGTCTGCCCTGTGACCTAAATTTCCTTGACTTGTGTTTTGCACCCACAGTAGATGTTAAACCTTAACCCACATATAATCTCACCCTCCCTAAAATTCTATGGGCCACCTGGAGTTCTTGGCATCACCTTATCTAACAGACCATAGCCTGAAGCGGATCATCACATTCCTTCTATTGTTATCTAAAATTAACAATTCCCTTTCTTGTGAATACTCTTCTGCGCTCATGATTTGTGGTGTGCACATGCATCCCCAATCTTGTGTAATCAATAAGAACCTTTAGAGGTGGGCCATTGAGGCCTTTGCCTATCAGACACGACCAGCCTTCTCTTTCTTAGCACAAGCTGCTTGGGGAAGGTTCATTTCATCCACAGCACTGAGGAATCTCTGTGGGTTGGGAGTCCCCCACACTCATATATTTGTAGAAACCTGAAACACTAATTTGAAAGCGTATCTGCACCTCTAAGTTCATTGCAGTATTATTTACAATAGCCAGGATGTGAAAGCAACCCAAGTGCCCATCAACAGACAAGTGGATAAAAATGTGGTGGAATATATGCACAAAGTAATGTTACTTGGCCATAAAAAAATGCATGAAACCTTACCATCTGCAACAGCATGCTGCAGGGTATTATGCTAAGTGAAATAAATCATACAGAGAAAGACAAATATGATTTCATTTATATGTAGAATCTTAAGAACAAAATACACAAACAAACACATTAGAAATAGACTTATAGATACAGAGGAAAAACAGAGTGGCCAGAGGGGAGAGAAGTAGGGGAATAGGTGAAAAAGGTGAAGGGATTAAGAAGTACAAATTGGTAGTTACAGAATAATCATGGGGATATAAAGTACAGCATAGGGAATATAACCAATAATATTGTAACAACTATGTATGGAGCCAGGTGAGCCCTGGAAATATCAGGGGGACACTTTGTAAGGTATATAACTGTCTAACCATTATGCGGTACACCTGAAACTAATAAAAATAATATTGAATGTGAATTGTAATTGAAAAATAAACTTAAAAAAATATAAGAAGTCCTATACATCATTAAGAAGAAATCTAGTGGATAAGGTGCTAGCCTGTGAACCCAAAGGTCGCAGGTTTGATTCCCCAGCCAGGGCACATAAACAGGTTGCAAACCAGGTCTCCAGTCAGGTCTGTGGCTGGAGGCAGGTGAAACGCAACCATACATTGATGTCTCTCTCCCTCTCTGCCTCTCTCCCTTCCCTTCTTTCTAAAAAATAATGAAATAAAATCTTTAAAAAAAAAAAAAAAAGAAGAAATCTATCAACATACATACACATATTCAAACCACGCAAGACCTGATCAGGCACACCAAAAAAGAGAATCTTCAAGTAGTCAATAAGCAAAGGAATGGTACTCAGCTTTATTATTTATTAGGGAAATACAAATACAATATTTGGTGGCTTGCACACACTGAATATTGAAGAGACCAAATTTGCTGGAGCACTACTTGTGCCTCTGAACCTGTTGCTATTTTGGGGTGCTTCTGTTCTCTTGCTATTTCAGGGTGCTCCCCCCTTTCTTCCATCTTTCTTCCATCTTCTTTCCATGCAGACTTTGTGACTGTTGATTTGCCCCCGCTTACTTTTATTTCAGCATTCATGGGGATGTTTCATCATCTAGTTTTACTGTAAATGTCCATAGGATTTTGGTTTTGCAATTTAGTTGCTTATCTATTTTTTTCAATGACAGGATTCAGAGAGATTGACAAACTGTGCTGCTGGTACCATTGCTTCCAACTTCCCCAAATCCCCTGCATAACAGATGTGTGTACTTGGCTGTACGCATGTTGTATGAGGTCTGTCCAGAACGTATCCAGCGAATGTCAGTATAATTAAAACGGTTTGTGTGGCTGATACTTTCGGGACAGACCTCAGATACATATATCTACATTTAAATAGCTTTTCTTTTCTAGAGCAGTTTTAGGCTCACAAAAAAATTGAGCAGAAAATACAGAGTTCCCATATATCTCATTTCCTCCCAAATATTTCCCTATTACTAACATCTTGCATAAGTGTGGTACAGTTGTTACAAATGATAAACCATAGTAATATATTAAATAAATTGCATACTTTACAAGAGGCTTCACTCTTTACATTGTATTGTTGTATGCTTTTTGACAGAAGTATAGTGTCATGTTATATTTATGTAAGAGAATGACCTTCTGCTTAGAGGCAGCTTACCTGTTTCTGATACTGAGACTTTAAGGCTTGGATTTATATGGGGGTTCTCATCCAGGGAACTCTACATAATGCAGTGAGTAACATTCTTACTGTAACAAGTCTCAGAGGGCTTTATAAGGACTCTCAATATAAGCTGATGGCACCAAAGTCCAGTGAAATTCAAGGGGGTGGAAGAGAGCCAGTAGGGCAGGCAAAACTATATATGTATGAACACAGCTTCCTGACAATTTGGCCTAATCAGGAGAAAAATGCATTGTGATTTACACATACTTCAGATAATTCTACATGAAAATTTTGATAGATATTGAGGAGCAACATCAACATTATAGATCTGTTTGTTTATTAGACAATCTTTCTCAAGTGCGTGCCCTTTTTTTTTTTTTGCTAGAGAAACTGTAAATCTGGGTTTTAGGTTGCTAATAAATATGGGCTTTAGGTTGCTAATATATGAGAAGAGTTGAGGTTTAAGCATGGGTACTAGTTCACTGACAACTGTGACATCTTACCATTTTATGGGGAACATGCATTAGGAATAATGCCAGATTCCTTGTAATTTTTTTAAAATTATTTTTTATTTTAGAAGATTTTGTTTATTATTTTTAGAGAAAGGGGAAGAGAGAGAGAGGCAGAGAGGGAGACAGACATCAATGTGTGTAGTTGGAGGTCTTTCATCTGCCTCCACCTACAGACCTGGCTTGCAAACCTCATTATGTTGCCCTGGCTGGGAATCAAACCAACGACCTTTGGGTTCGCAGCCCAGCACCTTATCCACTGGGCCACCTGCCAGGGCCCCTTGTGACTTTTTTATTACACCCCGTTCGTGTCTCAGTGTGGACTGTTTGAAGCTCTATATTCCATAGTTTGTGATCGTAATCCTTTCAATTAAATTGCAGTAATGTTGCCTTCCACGTCTTTCTTTAAAAAGTTTTCCTGCCCTGGCTGGTGGCACAATGGATAAGGCCCCAGCCTGTGAACCCCTAAGGTCTCTGGTTCGGTTCCCCAGCCTGGTCCCCAGCCAGGTCTGCAGCCAGTTGGAGGCAGGTGAAGGGCAACCGTACATTGATGTCTCTCTCCCTCTCTCTCTTTTCCGCTCTCTCTGAAAATAGTAAGTGAAATCTTTTTTTTTTTAATGTGAAAAAAAAAAAAAAGTATTCCTTTCGTTTCTTTTGAAATTGTCTTATCGTATCACTGAGCACACACAAAAGGAACATCACAGAATTTGTTGACAGTTTTGATAAATATGTTCTGATCAAAATTCCACGTTAACCTGAAATAGCCAAAACAGTGTGTGTGAATTTCTTTTCGCTGTTGTAATAAATTACTACAAACAGTGGCTTAAAATAACACAAAGGTTTTAGCATTCTGGAGGTCGGAAGTTTGAAATGGGTCTCACGGGGCTAAAATGGTGGTGTCAGCAGCCTGGAGGATTTATGGGAAGAGGCTGCGTGAGTGCATTTTTCAACCTCTAGGGGGCGCCCCCATCCCTTGGTTTGGGGCTCCTAGCCAGCAGCTGTATTGCTTCAACCTGTCATCACATCTCTTTCTGCTCCCCTCTTACACTGTTACACTGGACCCACCTAGGTAATCCAGGGTAACCTCATTATTTCAAGATCCGCCTATTCAATCACATCTGGCATAGCCCGTTTTGCCATGTGAGGCAATATGTGCATAGGTTCTGGGGATTAAGATGTGGACATCTGTGGGGACCCTTTATTCTGCCTGTCACATGTGTACTTAGATATTTATTTATTCTATTTACTTTTATCCTGAATCTTCTGAATTTGTGGTCAGTGGGTAAAATTTTGGCTATTTTAAATATCCTTTGAGTAACTAGGAAAATGTTTTGTGTCTCTACTTCCTGATACAATTTTAGGCTAATTTTCCTCAGAAAGAAAATATGTATATTTCAATACCTAATAGTCTGTACCTTTAATCAATGACTACTGTCTTATTTAAGGCTTAGAACTTCAAAATGTAGTTATTTGGGCCTTATATCAATTTAGATTGCTTTATTATTTATCCATTTTGGTTTTCAACTTGGTTATAAAAGAGCCAACAGATATATACAATGAGATCTTGGGGACTCTTTCCTCTTCTGTAAAAAGAGGGTTAAGATGCTCCGCTCCTCTTTCTCTAGTTCTTACATCCATGGCAGCACTAAATGTACCTAGACAATAAAGTAGGTTGAGTGATTAAAACTAAGTCAGAAATTACCTCCAGAGCCACATATCTTAGCTCCCCTTGAAATCTGGACTGCAACCCTTTTCATCATCAAATCTTATGGAATAGCAGAGGTGATAGATCTTGAATTGTCACTTTTATGTGGTACTGTCAGGTGGATTGTACAGCCAACACACTGAGGCATGGGTAATGAGCAGTATCTGTGCCCTCCCCTGAGTGAGATTAGAGTCAGAGAAAGCAGGTTCCAAGGCATAGAAATCCGTCGTGTGAAAAGTCTATAGGTGAATGTTCTGCCACGTTTCTAGGGCTGCAAGAAAAAACTATTTGAGTTCTAAAGATCCTCCTGGAAAATGAAATGCGAGTCACCTTGAGGATAGCACACCTCACAGGGGACTTGGCAGCTGCAGGAAACTCCACCAGTAGGATCTCTCACCCCAGGGTAGAAACGGACACTCCTCACATATGGAGAGAGGGGTAGGGGGTGGAGAGAAAAAGAGAATAATGTAAGACTATTATTATCAAATTATTATGATTATTATTTACATTTCCTTGGCTTATCTAGTATCACAAGGGAAACAGAGCTCTTTTTATTTTTATTTTTTTAAAGATTTCGTTTCATTATTTTTAGAAAGAGGGAAAGGGAGAAAGGCAGAGAGGGAGAGAGACATCAATGTATGGTTGTGTTTCACCTGCCTCCAGCCACAGACCTGACTGGAGACCTGGTTTGCAACCTGGTTATGTGCCCTGGCTGGGGAATCGAACCTGTGACCTTTGGGTTCACAGGCTGGTGCCGTAACCACTGTGCTACCAGCCAGGGCCAGAAACGGAGCTCTTAACAATATACTTTTCTCTTTGTAATAAAGTAATAAAATCTACCACTTACTGAGCAGCTACTAGATATTGGATACTGTATAAAGCACTTTATACCCACATCTCATTTAATTCTCACAGCAGTCCCATTAGGTCTATCTTGACATTTCTCTTTATTTATTTTAAACCTTTATATTTATTTTTAATATTTTATTTTTTTTATTTTTAGAGAGCAGGAAAGGGAGGGAACAGAAGGGAAAAAAAATCAATGTGCGGTTCCTCTCACAGGCTCCCAAATGGGGACCTGGCCCACAACCTAGGTATGTGCCCTGACTGGGAATTGAATCAGTGACCCTTTGGTTCACAGGCCAGTGCCCAGTCCATTGAGCCACACTGGCCAGGGATCCACTCCCCTTCAAAGGTGAGGAAACAGCTCTGAGAAATTAATGAACTTTTTCTAGGATCACACAGCTAATGAGTTATCAGGAATCAGGAATTCAAAGCCAAGTCTTTTTGATAAGGTTCATGCATCTTAACTAAATCACAGCAAACAACACTACTGGTCTTTTATAAACCATGATGAACTCTCTCGTTTCATTAATATGGGGAATGCCAAAGCATAATCTCAAAATAATTCCCACTCATTTGTAAAATAAGCAATGAACTAGGGAAAAAAGATTCCCAGAATCATACACTTTTTGAAAACTGTAGTTGCTCTAGCTCATTGTTGGTTGGACCCAGGTTCCTATACAAAGGATAAATATGATTGGATAAAGTCCTATTAAAAAAAAAAAGAGCCCTGGCTGGTGGCTCAGTGGATAAGGCACCAGCCTGTGAAGTCAATGGTTCGATTCCCAGCCAGAGCACATAACCAGGTTGCAAGCCAGGTCTCCGGCCAGATCTGTAGCTGGAGGCAGGTGAAAGGCAACCATACATTGATGTCTCTCTCCCTCTCTGCCTCTTTCCCTTCCCATCTCTCTGAAAATAATAAAAGTCTTAAAGAAAAAAAAAGAAAAAAAGAAGAAAAAAGAGCAAGTTCCCTTGAGGACCTGCAGGGGGCATAGAGGCCCCTTGAACCTAGTACTCATTTAAAGAAGCCAAAGGGCGCTGTGACAGGGGTTTCATTCTGTATGGGGGAACGTGCGGCAGGAATAAAACAAAGTGAAGCTTATAGATGGAAAAGAAGATACGTCTCACTTTCCTCCTGGATGTTTTTCTACCACATTTCTCTTAAAACAAATTCTTTTTGTTTTAGTGTTGTCTTTAAACTTTCTTCCTAATTCTGTCCACCGTAATTACAGTTTGTTTCCTACATTAACTTAGCTTCTTTCTTTCTTTCTTTCTTTTTTTTTAATTTTATTGTTGTTGTATTACATCCATCCCTTTTTTGCTCCCCTCTGTCCCCCTCCCCACCCACCCTTTCCCCCCACTTTGTTTCTTATAAGTCATTCTCCTCCCTGCTGTTTTTCTTCACCCTGTAGATGATTTATTTTTAAGAACAGAACTTCACATTTGTCTTGAAGTGTACTCATTTAAAATGATCTCTATTCATGTAAATTAAAGTAAACAAAGCAGCCTAACACTGATATTATACAATAATTACTACCAAGACAAGACAGTGTTAGTAGGTACTCACTTGGCTTTGTGGAAAGGGGTAGGGATGGGATTGGGGGAGGGCACCGAATGAAAATTAAATGGAATTGAACATAATAGCAAGACTTACATCTTAGTTTGGAAAAGGGGAAAGTTTAACAGATGTTTTGAATTGAAATAAATTGAGATTGTGATTTCCTTCACTGCTTTAGAGAAACTTTCAGTCCTCTAGCTTCACGTGACTGCATCCTGCAACCTAAAAAATTCTATAAACTCAGGCCACCTTACACACGTTCATAAATGGTAATGAGCATTTAATTATGTTTAGGGTCATGGACTCGTAGACTGCTAAAGCAAAAGGAGACCTCAGACAGTGTCCAGCCATCCCCTTTCTCTTCCAGAGTGATTGAGAATCCCCTCGAGAACAAGGACAAAGACTCATTCTTTGACTCCATAAGGCTGAGCCCAGACCTTGTTCAGTAGCAGCTGTTCTGTAAATATTTGTTATTTGAATGAGGAAAGTTGAGGCCCAGAGAAATGACTGATTTATAATAATCTTAAGAACCTTATATATCAAATCTGTCGTGGAGCCAGGCCTGGGCCTGGGCCTGGGCCTGGGCCTGGGGTCCCTGATGTGTTCACTGGTCCAGCTTGCCAGTGTTACATCACTGAAGTACCAGCGCAGCTGTCTTCATCTGCCCATCAAAATTTAAACCCAGCTGCAAGCAATGTGTGTGTGTGTTTTGAATTTTGTTTGCTTTTTTTCATTTAATAATATTTTGTATTTTCAGGTATATTGGTCCTCTGTTGCTACTTTAACAAATCACCACAAATTTAGCAGTTTAAACAACAAATGTATTGTTATTGTACAGATCTGCAGATTAGAAGTCGAAGCCAGGGCTCTCTGGGCTGGAATCCAAATGCCAGCAGGGTTATTTTCCTTTCTGGAGGCTCCAGGGTAGAATCTGTTTCTTCACCCTTTCCAGCTTCTAGAGATGGCCTCTTTCTTCCACCTTTAAAACCAGCAATGTTGACCTCTCTGCACCTTTCGTTCATAATCACATCTTCCTCTGACTCTCACTCTTATGCCTCTCTCATTCACTTTTAAGGATTCTTATGATTACATTGGCAACCTGGATAATTCCTAGGTTAAGGTCAGCTATTTGTAACCTGAATTTCACCTATAACCTTAATTCCCCTTTCCCGTGTTCTCTAACATGTTCGTAGGTTCTGGGGATTGGGACATGAATATCTTTGGCATTATTCTGTCTGTCACATTAGATACCAATATAGTTGATATATTAAACATTATTTGATGAGTTAAAGAGTTTGTTGTTTGCATGATCTGGAAGTTAATGAATTCCCTTTAAATGGTGGGCCCTGTGAGTATGGGTCGTTCATCGCCTGTTTTAAAACTCCTTTCAAAAATTTTTTTGTAATGCTTCTTTTGCTCTCCTGAAACAAAATTTGTAGATCATATAATATCTAGAGCCATAACTTTAAAAAAATCTAATGCCAAGCATTTTCCTCATGTAAAGGAGAAATAAAAGGGAAGTAATTTATAACAAAAACTATCAATTCCAATATGTAATTGTTCAGGCATAACTATCTTAGAAGACACAATGATGGAATAAGAATCTTGCAAGTACACATAGAATCACTGTGATTGCAATAGTTATAGATACAGCTGATACAGGTATGTTGGTGACTCAAATTGTTGTTAGTCACCTAAGTTTATAAAATGTGAAGAATTCTTGAGAAGGTTCTGAACAACATGGAATTTAGCTTCACTTAATTTACATGATAGTTAACTTCCAGGAAAATTCAGTAATATTCAAGCTGTGTAAAAACTGCTCTGCATTTATATGTAAAGTGGAAATAGGCTCCAGGTTCAGATAAGCATAACCAAAATTTTTACCTACATGAAAACTAAGAGGATATATAAAGTTAAGTGGAATGTGAAACAGTTCACAGTGGCACTGACCCATAACATCTAGCATCTTAGGCGAGCACTAACTCTACCCCCTGAGTGCTAGCACTGTTTGCCAATCATTGTGACAAACAAAAACAAAACAAAACCCCACTCACTTGTAAATTTCCCAGATACTTTCTAGAGGTGACATGTCCTTGTTAAAAATCACTGATAATGAGGTCAGCATTTTTCAGTTACCTGGGATTTTCATCGGGAGAGATGATAATAATAAAGTTGACATTTGTTGGGCAATAATTACATGTTCAAATGTTTAATCTAGTTTGACTCAATTCTCCCAATTTTGTGGGGCCCGTTATTATCCCCAATTTAAAGATGCGGAAATTGAAGCTTATCAAGGTTAGGCAACTCATTTGAGAAAACATAGCTAGTAAATAAAGAATTTGGAATTCAAACAGAGGCAGTCTGGTGCCAGAGCCTGTCAGAGTAGCCCATTGTACCCTGTATCAGAATGTCCTCAATTAATCTAAGCCTGCTGCTGAGGAAATTGATCAAGGTCACCCGACTTCCTTTCTAGTGGCCCTGCCCTGTTTAACACACACACACACACACACACACACACACACACACACACACACACACTATTCCTTTCCCTCTGTCTCACTGGAAGAAATGATGATATCATAGCTGCGGCAGATCTGTGAATGTTGGTACTCAGGACGGGTGGAAATGAGTCAGGGGCCACTCATTGGAAAGACCAGGTTTGTGTGTGTTGTATTTTCACCACTGAAGTAGTAACTTGGTTACAGTTGCCTGGCAACTATATGCTGTTCTAAGGAATTTAAAAAAATTGAAACTGGCTCTGGTAAAAGTTCATAGAGATTACTCCACCCACTTTACAATCTAGTTCTCAATACTATCATGGGAAAATAGTAATCCAACAGTCCCCCATGCGTTACCTTCTCCCTCCCTGATCCTTTTTGTTTGGCATCACTTGTAACACTTTTTTTTTTTTACTTAACACTTTAAAAAAAATTTTTTTTTTTTGCCAAATATTGCAAGTTCAGACATTTGAATCCATGGCATGGAATTGCTTCATGATAGCTCTTAAAGTTACTGGTTTTAGATACTTCTTGGCAGAAGTCTAATACTGCTGTCCTTCACTAAAGAAGAATTAAGTAATTTTACATTTTAAGTGGTTGACCTCCAACCACACTGAATTTGAATATATTGGTACCCTTTGTCTGAGAAGTGAGCTCAATGGAATCCCAGGACATTAGGGCAAAGGGGCTAGTGGAGTCCGGTCCGTTGGCAATGAAAGCAAATAGCACCATGGACATGAAGTTAAAATGAGTACTCCAAGGTCACCAAACCTTTAAAGATCAGACGCAAATGTGCAGGGGATGTCATTAGCGGCCAGAGGTGGTGAATTTGCCACCTGTGCATATTTGGTCATCCTTGCAGTTCTTTAAAAACATGTAGTTAGGAAATTCTTAACTTGCCAACTTTAAAAGCAGATTTTCTATCTGAACCTTGATTTCTGGTTTCTCTTGAAAATATGGGAATGTCTGCATATCCCCTGCCCTCTCTCCTACCCGGCAGCAATAGGAGGGATCAGAGGTGTGGTTGTTCCCACAGGCGCTCTTTCCGCATTGACTTGTGATCTGCCAGCTCCAGGGCATTCGAGTTAGCTGCTGCTTGACCTGCAGCACATGTCACCCAAATGTGCACCTGGTAACAGTAATGGCCAGTGTGTGCCCAGCCCTCCCCCTGTGGAGGAGCTAGGAAGCAAGAACTAAACAAAGCAAAATTACTAAAAGCCACATCACCCAAGAACTCTTGTAACTGAACTGGAGTGTCAATACTATTACTAGTTTTAGCAGCTTTAAATCCATTCTTCAAAAACATTTCAAGCTAGTGAACAGGAATGTATTTGTTTTCATGCCTGTCGTATTGGGGCAGTCAGTTGAAAACTTAAAAGGAAGTTCTTGGATCAGGATAATGGCTCTGGTCAAGTAGCATTTCTATGGCTTGTCTTCTCCCTTTTCTGGTACATCTAGCCAAAACCTAGTTCTAAAACACTCCAGGGTGCCTCATTGTTCTCATTGGGGAAGGGCATAGTGAGAGTATAAGAAATCCTCAAAATACTCTTAAGACATAATTAATATAAACCCTTGATTGAACTAAACACTTCTGCTGCTGAGCGGGAAACTGGAGAAGTGGCAGTAACCAAGGGGTAATGTGGAGACCTTAGCCTCTCATTCTCCTCATAAGTATCTCCCACAAGAATCCCCACCCACCAAGTAAATATGCAACTAAATAAACTATCACAAATGAAGCTGTAAGATAAGTACACATGCCCCGCCCCCAGACTGTCACCGCAAGCCCTTTCCGGTTTAGAAATTCCTGAAGGACTGTGGAAAGGTGATGGCAGCCTGCACTCCTCTCTCTGAAGGCTGTTGTGAGTTAAAACAGTGGAAATTGGGTCTCAATCCTTGGAGCTGGCCATCCCTGCATTAGTGGATTCATAGCAAACAAAGTGGCTTTATGGTTTGTTTTCTGAAATTCATCTGACCCCCTTTCTGAACTTGCTCCTAGTACTGGGTTGGGACTGCAATCAGAATTATTTTAACAAGGTGACTGTGCTTGCCTTCACTCTGTTAGGGATCCAACAATCGGACGAGGTCCCTCTGTCTGTAAATACTTTAGAAAAACTGAACATGAGCAAAATAGAGATGAATTAAATAATGAAGGCTTTTTATATAGTCATGTCCCAATTAGCAAGCAAGTTGGCTCCCCCACACACCATATTCTAGCAGGCAAGCTGAACTCTTGTGGCGCTAAGAGTAAGTAAGCTAAGCTTACTTGTGTAGTGAGCTTAACTGAAGGCTGAGTTTTAAAGCCAAGACTGAAACATGTGGCAGGATGTCCCAGAAATTGTTACATGCACTTGGCATTGTTTAGTTTCTTAGATGATCACAACAGGAAGGGGTAGGAACTGTTACTAACCTCCTTTTCTGAGTAAGTGAACTGAGGCACAGCGAAGTAAAGGAACTTGCCTGGTCCCACAGCTAGTCTACAGCAGAGGCAGGGTATGAGGCCCAGCTGCAGAGGTCAAATTCTGACAATGAGAGGAATTTCTGGCATTCACACTTTGCTGACTTCGACCAGGCAGGCCTAACGCAGGGATGCGCCTAGCACTGTTGATTATTGTGGCGCAGTGGTTTGGCATCCTGACACTGCATAGTGCTGCAAGCCCAGAGGAACCTCACGTTACCTCTGATGACCCTAATGAGACCTGTGAAAATTGCTAGCCCACAATGACAGAATACTTAAATTACTTCAGTACCTAATAAAGAGGGTTAATTTAATTCTCACTTTGCGTTTGCATTTATGTTCAACCACACCTCCACTCTGAGCTGTGCATTAAATGAACGTGGTCATTGCCTTCTTTCATCTCAAGTCCCAAATAATGGCTCTGGACCCAGAGCTAACAGCCCTCATGAGTTCAAGCAATTCAGGCAGCCTGGTGCGTCCTGGTAAATGAGGACAATGTTTAATGACAGAAGGCTGCCCTGCAATGTCCCTGGTGGTCCTCTGTCAGTAGGACGGTCTGAGAATTGCGTTTCCAACAATAGCAATGAACTTATGCTGATCCAACCCCATTAGAGCCCCCTTGTGATTGATGATGGGTGAGATTTGGGGGACGCCTGGGCAAAGTGGGCAACATCTACAGCTGTGAAAGATGCTGCAGCTGCTAAGTGAAAGGAGGGATTTATGTTGATTGGCACCAAACACAGAACTTTCTCCCTGTATCTGTGAGCAGAGCATAATCATCATCTTAGCCAAATTCCCACTACACCACTTCTTCAGTTTTTGCTTACTTAGCAGTTAACACTCAAATTAGAAATCCATCCTGTTTTAGTCTTCAAAGCCTTGATATAATTTAACCTTAGTTGGCAAAAACAAACAAACAAACAAACAAAAATTCCAACCAAACACCTTGTGAGGATCTTTCTCTGCAAGAACCTGAGGTCATCAGATGGCAGTTAAAAGTAGGAGTCTGACTGAATTTGAATCCTGGCTCTGTGACTTACTAGTTGTGGAACCTTAAGCTCTGCCTCAGTTTCTTCGTCTGTGAAATGGGAATAATAATAAATGATACTGTGAGGATTAAAGGTGCCTTCTAGTCAGATCTCAATAATTATCATTATCTTTCTTTCCCAACATCCTCAGGTTTGTAACTAAGTCACAGTAGAAAGTTAATTGTGTTATTTTTGCATATCCCCTTTTTTTCTTTTCTTCTTGCACAGCTGTGTGACAGCTCTACTATGTGCCAAGGCCTCTTCCTGCAATTAATGTTTCAAGTTTATAACTAGTCACACAGATACCAGAAGAAAAAATGCGGTAGTGCTTAGTCTAACCACACCCAAGTGAGGGCAGATGCTGGGCTGTTGCCATGGTGATAAAGAGTATTTTGTAAAACACTTGGCTTGGGGGATGGATGATGAATCATACTCCTAGCTGGGTGGGGAGGGGACAACTGCTTTCAATTAAAGCCTCCAACCAGATCGATAGTTGAGTTGGGAGGCACTCCTTGTAGTAAACCAGAGGCCTCTTAGGTCTGGGTGTGGTTGTATACTTTGTTCTTCTGTCTTGTAGACATTTTCTCTCATTTCTGTCCTATGTCTGAAGGGAGCTATAGGTATACCCTTATACTTTTCCATAGATACCAAGAAAACTGCAAACTTAGTTTTGAAAAAAAAAATCAGTTTTCCTGTGAATCATGATACAACCCCTAGAAAAAGGCTTTTGTGAGCTTCTGCTTCTCCTATGCACACTCTCTTTACACATATTTATTGGTCATTAGTGGGGCATCCTTAAACATATGAGTCAGCATTTTATTGTTAGTTGGGGTTAAACACACAGGAGGACGTTTTCTAGTTGTAAGTGTTTGAACCACTATAGGCAGCGTAATTTCAGGATGGAAAGTCTGTACTAGATGTAACTCCCCTGGAATTCACTAGCTGATAGAAATCAGTAAAACTTCATCAAGCAAGCTGAGAAGCAGGTTACATGCTATCTCCTGAGAGGATGTACCACAGGCCTCAAGCGGTAATTGTGAATTAATAATGCTCAATTGTCAGTGACTACCATGGCATATTGAGCAAGTGTAAAATGCAGACATACCCTCCAGGAACGACATGCTAATAAAAGTCAACCTTTTAGTCACCTAATTAGATCTTATTAAGTTTTTGTTCCCAGGGCACTATGCTAGGCCTTATGCAGGGAAACACTATTAAAAACGCAACCTTTGCCTTCTAAGAGTTTCTTATCTAGGTGAGAGAAGGTAACAAAAAAGCAAACAAACAAAAACAAAGAACCAAATAGGAAACAACAACTAGCAAAATTTGATGCACAAGGTAATATTAAATGAATAGTACTAGCAATGGGTAATGAGTGTGTTGGGGAGGGAGAAATTACCATGGGCTCTAGTGACGGGAGGTGGGATTTGAGATGGGACTTGATGGATGGGTGGGAAGAGGGGGAAAAAAAGAGCAACAGTACAGAGGTCAGGTCTCGGCACTGAAACTTCGTCTATGTAGGTACATTAGGACAGGCCAAGGGAGGATCAAGATAAGATATTGGTATGCAGTACTCTTAGCATACAATCAGATAGTCAGTAGCACAGAGCCTAGTGATTGTGGAGCCAAATAAAACCAGGAGAGTCATGTAGAATCCAAAGGGGACCATTTCAAAATTCATGAGTAATGTTCCTGTCAAGCCAGGGAAAGATAAGCATGATACTCAATGCAGTTAAACCATGCAATAAATTACAAAAGTTTACAGCACAATTCTATCAGGCATGAAAGATCTGAGGAACTGGCATTTTCATTACAGTTACTTGGGAGCCAAATGGAAGGTCTCATTGATCAGAAAAAAAAATCAACAACTAAATCCACAATCAGTTTTTAACATAGTGAAAGGCATGTCATTGTGAAGGCATCCCTTAAAAGTGATTATTGAGTTTTGCTTGATTGATACTAGAAGTACTAGGTTTCTTAATTTAACTTTAAACCAAGTATTAATCTTAAAAATCAAAATATCTGCAAATAGTTTTTTTCCATGCACAACCGCTGCTTTGGAGGACACCAAAAACCTCACCTTGGTGTGGGGCAGGTGTCAGTCGTAGACCTTCAGGGGAGGGGGACCTTAGCCGCTGCTGGAAGGCAGAGTGCAGTGTGGAGGCTGTTCTCATTGGACCGAGGTGGTTCAGGCAGGCAGGTGGGGAGAACCCGGCAGAGGGCTGTCAATCGCTGGGATTGAGTTTGGGGGAAGGACCTTAGTCCCTGGAGGCATGGGGAGGAAAAAGAGGCATTGACAGCATAGGCGCATTGACAGCATAGGCTCAATGATGTCAGACGTCAGAAATCCTAAGTAGCGGGAAGTTCTCTCTCACATGGTAAACAAGCACAGGGAAAGAGAGGACTTCTATTAGGGAAGACTTTGTGGAAATCCGATGAAATATTTTCCTTTTACTTTGCATCTAATAAAGCCTGTAGTAATCAGGCATAAAACTAGCATTGGTCTATTACGTTGGATGTTAATTATTTACCTGGACCTTTAAGTATTAATTCAGTTTGTATTGAGAGTGGCCCAAAATTCAGAGGTCTGGTGGAAAGCACATTAGGATAGAAGAGCTTTTGAAAAATAATACTGATTTGGGCCCCACCCCAGACCAGTTGAGTCAGAATCTCTGGGGGTGGCTGACATCAGTGTTTTTTGAGGTCCCGTGGGGATTCTGTGCACATCCAGCGCTGGTAACCACCAATGTAATGGAAACCAGGTCCTGAACTGGAAGCCAAAGGACCAGGTTTGGAGTCCCAGTTCTCACTGTGTGTTTCGGGGAAGTCATTTCAATTCCCTGGGCATCTGTTGCCTTCACTAAATAAGACTGGACTAGATGATCTTAACATCCCAACGAAGTCTAACATTCTGTGATTCATAAAGGAGGAACAACGACCTTCTTCATTGGCTCAGATACTGATCTACTCACAACCACAGCCCAGCTGGGTACTCTTTCTGGAAGAATGTCACTGAGGAAAGAAGGTGCTGGCAGTCACTCCAGAGAGACAGGCATACATTTTTACAGCTGGTCAGGAAAGTAAAGGAGAAAACAAACAATGGCAACAACAAAAGTAGGCTCACTCCCCATGGCTTGTCTGCATGCTTGTTTCTAAAGTGAACTTGAACCCTGGCCTGGTAGCTCAGTTGATTCAGAGCATCATCCTGATATGCCAAGGTTGTGGGTTCAATCCCAGGTCAGGTCACATGCAGGAATCAACCAACGAATGCAGAAATAAGTGGAACAACAAGCTGATGTTTCTCTCTCTCTCTCAAATCAATGAAAAAAAAAAAAAAAAGAAAGAAAGAAAGTGAACTTGAACTCAGGTGGGGGCTTGTGTCTTGTATTAGTTTTCTATTGTAGTAACAAATTGCCACAGACTTAGGGGTTTAAACAACATATATATATATATGGTTCCATGGGTCAGCAGTCTGGCATGGATGGTCCCACAGGGCTAAAATCCAGGTGCCCACAGACTGCATTCCTTTCTGGAGGCTCTAGGAGAGGGCCTATTACCTTGCTTATTTGGGTTGTTAGCAGAATTTAGTTCCTTGTCGTGGTAGAACTCTGATTCCAATACCTTGGTGACTGTCATTTGAGGGCTATTCTAGATTTTTTTTTTTTTTTTGACCAATGGCCCCCTCCCTCCATCTTCAAAGTCAGCAATGTTAGGTTGAGCCCCCCTGAGGACCCTACTAACCTCTCCTTCCCTTCTGTCTTCTCTCTAGCCCAGCCATAACAGTGTCCCTGCTTTTAAGACTAATGAGATAATATTGGGCTCCTGCAGATAATCCAGGATAACCTTTCTATTTGAAGGCCCTTAAGCTTAACCATATTCAATTCATTAACAAAAGTAATGAGAGAAGGCACTATAGCTTCAATAAAGATGAAAATAATTTCCATTTTTCAGAATTCCCCATATACTTATGATCTGAACTCCAGGTTACATGACTTTGTGCTCTTAATATAGAAATGGCAAAAATGTATTCATCCAATAAGCATTTCTTGGGTGCCAACTGTGCAAGAAATGACCAGTCCAAAGATGCATGAGAGTGTTACAATCAAATGAGCCAGAAGGGAAAGAAAGGCAGAGCAGAGCCATCACCATTGCTGTCTAATGATGAACTTAATACAGAAAGCTAAAAACAAAGGGAGACATGTCTCAGCCACTGACTCAGTCATCCTGAGCCTGGCCCAATAAGGCTGCCAGGCATTCTGAACAACACAAGTAAACTGTAAACTGTGATAGTGCAGGACTAGGGTTGGGGGAGCCTTTGAAAGTCTGTGTGCATCATCTCCACTAGCTGGGAAAAGGAAAACCTTGAGACTGTGTATTCATCCCAAGGCCTGAAAGGGGAGGGGAACTACAGTGCCCAAAGAAAAGCCCCTGGAACACCTGTCTCGTATGCAAAGTGAACAAATAGTCTAGAGCAAGAAAAGGATTCGGGCCACAGACCCCCACCCACACCTACATTTGGGTATTCACGTCTCCCTGGGAAAGCTGCACCACCTTTACCCACCAATCAAAATGTAGCCTCCTCACCCCAACCCCACCAACTATATTAAGTCCTCAGAAAAAAGGACTCAGGACGGAGGGGAGCAAAAAGGCAATGGATGTAATAAACAACAATAAAAAAAAAAAGAAAAGAAAAGAAAAAGAAAAAAGGACTCGCTCTTTTTCCTTCTTTTGGAGACCCTCTTGGTCCTTTTGCCACATGGGGGCCCCTGAACTCCCAGCTTTTGGCCAGGGAGCCTCGGGCCACTGGGCCTCTGGCCACTCACTCTCTTCTCTTGGCCCTCTGGCCACCTGGCCTCTGACCACACAGGTGCTGGTCATCTGGCCTTTGGCCACCCTAACTTTTGCCACCCTTGCTCTAGCCACCCTTGCTTTTGCTCTCCCATGCACTAATAAACTTTGTGTGTATGCTAACAGGCTTGCTGATCTGTAATTCTTTTCTGCATCAGCCGGGAAGAACAAGAGTTTCTCCACTAACAAGAGGAAGTGGCAGGGTGTTGTCCTAATCAACAACCGTCATGGAGCCAACTCCGTGTTCTTTTGGAAGGGCTGGTCTTATTAACTTGGATTTTGTGCAACTCCCACAATTGTTTAATGATGGACAGGAACCCGATTCTGCCTGGATTTATGTCACTTTCGTCAATTAACTATTCAACAGAGTGTTTCCACTTTCTAGCAGGAGGAAAAAAGTGATACTGTCCTTTGACCTATTCTTTGCTTTCTTGGGCACATCAAAATTATTTTTTTTTCTGGCATGCTCTGGCAGAGAAAGGAAATGGGTTTTGTTTTGAGGAGGATGAAAGTATTGCATTCCAGTGCTTTCCACTCTGGCGGCTGATTTTGGTAAGCAGACTTTGGCAAACGTTATTGAAAAAAATAAAAGGTTTTTCTCCCCCCATCTTCCATCTTTGATTTCAGCAGTTTTCCTTCATGGAGGCAAACATTTCAGTTGTGGGCCATTGCTATGTGCTGGACTGGAAAGAACACAGACAAGAGAGATAAGCTGGCCTGGATCCAAACCCTGTCACTCCTTGGTTATGTCTTATTTTGTGAGTCACTTAATCTCTAAAATTTCAATTGCTCTATGGGAGAGTGAGTAATATCCATTTGTATCAGTCAGAGTTCTTAGTTTATAATAACAGAAACCAACTGCACATTTAATTGCACACTTAAGAATAAAGGATTTTACTGAGAGAGTGTTGGATAGCTCATGGAATCTTGAGGAAAGAAAATGCATGGGAACCAGGGCATCCAGGTAGCTGTCAGGCTCGCAAGGGAAGCATGTTACAAAGCTGGTCTGGTAGAGATAGTGATGCCCTATAGCTGGACATCGATGCTGTTGACATTGGACACTGGATGCTGGTTGGCACCCTTGCCCTCTGTGCTCATGGAAACTCAGGATTGCTGCCTTTCTGCCCTGCCACTGATTCAGTGGGTCCTCTGTAGTCTCTGCTTTTTAGCCTCAACAACTTCCCATTCAGCGTGTCTGCTTGGAGAACTTAGGTCATCTGCTAGTCCCTACCAGCAAAGGAGTCTGGGAAAGAAAATATATAGTATTTCGGCTTTAATAGTGAGAGGTAGAGTCTTCCCACCCACCAAAAACACCTAAGACCAGAAAATTTCTAAACATATGAAGAAGATTCGGATGCTAGATTGTCCCCACATCCCCACACTCTAAAACTACTACAGTCCATCCCCCTTGGTGGTCCAACACTGACACACCTCAATTTTCCTATACTTATATTTGCAAAAGGAAAAGTCTTTCCCATGCAATCTATTGCACCCATAACTTGTATCATTTATATGCTCTCACCTTTTCTCCAAGGGACATACATCAGTTTCATCAGTTACTGTGTTCATCTCTAAATCCAACATATGTAGGTGGTGTCCACTCCTTCAGGTCAAATCCCATCTGAGTGTTTGGTAATATGTAGGCTGAGTTGTAAAGTTGTTTTTTGACTATCTCAGTCTTGTGGTCCTAAGAGATGAGTTTTATGTTTAAGTTTTTAGTATTTTTTTTTGTGGCAAAATATACATAAGAGAACCTTATTATTACTATTATATTATCCTCACCTGAGGACTTTTTGTCATTGCTTTTAGAGATAGGAGAAGGGTGGGGAGATCAATTGGTTGGCTCTTGTATGAGCCCTGACTGGGGATTGAACCCGCAATCTGGGTATGTGCCCTGATCAGAATCAAACCTGCAACCTTTCAGTCTATGGGACCATGCTCCAACCAACTGAGCCACACAAACCAGGATGAGAACTTTACTTACTTATTTTTAATCTTCACTTGAAGATATGTTCATTAATTTTTTAAGAGTGAGAAGAAGAAGAGGAGAGACAGAGAGAGAGAGAGAGAGAGAGAGAGAGAGAGAGAGAGAGAGAGATTGATTGGTTGCCTCCTGTACATATCCCAACTGGGGATCAAACTACAAGCTAGGTATGTATCCTGACCAGAAATCAAACCTGCAACACACTGGAGCATAGGATGATGTTTTTAAGCAACCAAGCCACTCAGCCAGGGTGAAAATTTTCTTTCTTTTTTAAGTTATATAAAATTTTGAACTTTCATCCATGTTGTGCAGGTAAAATGTAAGAACTTGAACTTATTATTTTCTGTCTTTATTCTCTCCAGGGACATTAGAAGAAGCCACTCCATTCCACAGTCCTTGGAGTAGGGTTTGCCTAGACTGTTCATCTTGGTCTGTGAATGCTTTGTCTCTGAAATCTTCCCTTCAGGGGATCCTTCCAAAGGTAAGAATTACCTTAATCAAAGGTAAGAATTTAATTAGCAAAGATTCTTCATAGTTCCTGCTTCCCTGGGCACTAGCTTCTAATTCAGGTCTAGATTAGTCTGTCTGATTTGTGACTCAGGCCTCCTGCTAACTTCCTAGTTGTCAGGCAGTCTTGGGAAATGAGTACCTGGCTTTCTGGCTTTTTAAAGGGAGATGCACTGCCTTCCAACCACACTCATGAAAGGAATTTCCTCAAACACATACAGGGAGTTCAGATGCTGGGCAGCCTACAAACTGTCCAGGGTCTATTGCACTTCCTCAGGAGGTTCTTAGGAAAATTAACAAAGATTATATATAACCTAACATAGTACCTGGTACATACTATATCCCAATCAATGTTATTTCCTACCATCTTTCTAGTTAATAAAATCAACTGGATTAAGCCATGAAGGATGGGATTCTGAATATGTAGTTAAACTTGAGCACTGAAATTATAATGTATGAGTTAGATCAAAGTTTAATAGGCAATCTAGGAAAGGTTATATTAAGTCATAGGCTTCTGATACTTAGAAAACGTCTATTTTTCTATATATAAATATTGACATTTTAATTGAGAAAAAGTATGACCATATGACTTTTTTTCTTTAAAGTTCTTTAGTAAAACCAGCTCACCTACTTTTATCTAGTTCATGTTATAAAAAGAACATAAAAAGTTGAACAGAATTTTAATCTCTCTTCATCCATAAAAGTTGTTTAGTTAGACTGAGCTTAAATTCTCTACTATATCACTTTCTCATTGACAGGAACTTGTTCGCACTTGTTGTTCCATCTGGGTGTCTGAGTTAGTTCTGCATTTTTGGTTGACACTTATAAATGCGTATAAGAATCAGCAGAAATGAGAAAATACTGCTTTGATACTCTAGCTGAATCTGAAACCAAAATAAAACTGTCATGAATTTTCTAGTCACAAGTGGCATTGAAATGGGAAGCCCCAGAGGCACATTTATTGGCTTGGGGATGTTATTTTCATCTGTTGCTTTCCATAACCAACAAAATAATGTCACCACTCAAGATTTACTCTGCATGATTTGTGACTCTTTCACATGTATGTATGTGCATTCAGTAAACATTTACTGAGTTCCTAGTATGTATTTAATATTATGTCAGGCTCTGGAAACAAAGTGATGGAAAGACTTGGTCCCTGAACTGAAGGTATTCACAGTCTAAGCTGTATAAGCAAGTAATTGTAGTGTAGTGTGGTAATTAATATATATACAAAGAAAAGTAGTGGCTCAAAGAAGAAAATGGTTAACTATATGCCATTAGGGTGAGTGGATTCAAAGAGGCTTCACAGAGGAAGGGCGGCTTGAGCTGAGTCTTGAAGGAGAACCTAAGTGTTCCCTGGGAGCAGGGGACAGGGCTGTTCAGAGAGGCATGGCATGTGCACAAGCATGAAGGCATGAAGGAGCCTCAATCTTTGGAGAACTGCAGGTGGGAAGAGTGGGAGAGGCATGGCAGGAGACAAAGTTGGAGGGTTAGGCTGAAGCCAGAGCTTGGTGGGCCTTTGACGCCCTGCCGAGACATGCCCACTTCATCCTAAAGGTATTGTACCAAAGTGCCATTGATGTGATTTAAATGGGGCAGGTTTGAATTTAGAGTAATTATTCTAAAAGCAATCTCTACGATCCATGGGAAGTGGAGGCGAGGGTGAAACATTGAAAATGGAGGCAGGGAGTCCAACAGGGCAGATAATATGGCAAAAGTCCTTCTGAGAGAAGCTGGAAATATCCATCTCTATTCAATATGATGAAGGTATTGTAGCTGTCCTAACAAGGAATTCCAGTTCTTATCGGATCACTTCAGTTTCCTAAACTGCAGGGTGGCCGAGGCAGCTAGCTGATCACCAAAGGTTTGTGTTCCCCTTTAACAGTGCAGATAGTCACAAAGCAGATGCCCAGCTGGGAGCGACATTAGCGAGCCCTGACCCCACAGCCTGGTGGGGCCCTGTGACTAGTTCTCAGCAAGGAATGTAAATGGAAGGGCTGAGTGGTGCAATATCGGATGTGAGGTCCTTCACACTCTCTGGCCTCCCTCCTTCCCCGCTTCCCCTGGCTGACCGGAAGACAAAGTCACCACTTGAAAGAGAGCTGCTGGACCTGCCTGGACTTATTGTGCTGTTTGACTCTGACATAGCTTGTCCATTCTGTTGCTGAATTATGGAAGTTTATTATTAGACTTTGAGGGCTTGTTGCCAAATGATTAAGGTTCTAAATCAGTTGATATATTATGAATTATTTTGACAGTGATACTATACATAGAACCATGTAGTTTTCTGTATCTGTTGATATGATCTATTTATTGAAAGCCAACTCCATGATTTCTGGAGTTGGAGGTTGGTCTACTTGATGCTCCACAGAGTGACTCAGGGGCAACCGGAAGGAAGCTGAACAATATTGTCCCAGGCTGCTTCTCTGAACAGTCCTGCCAGTTTGGCCAAGTTATGCTTTAACTTGTTCTGAGCACTTGTTTTGGTTCTTTCCTTTTCGTTTCCACAAACATTTTTGACACATATCATGTGCCATGGTTAGTCATAAAGTTTTATTTTGTGCCTGGAGCTGCACTAGATGGTTCTGGTGAACAAGAAAGAGATGGACCTTCCTGAAACTTTGAGGGTCCTGGTGGAAGCAGAGAATGGGTCAGTTTCCTTTAGGCCCTGTGGACCCTCTCCGGCCTTTCTGTCCTTGGGAAGAAAGTAGTTTCAAAGGGTTTCTTTCCCAGAGAGGGAAGGCTGCTACACAGAATTTCAAGGACTTTTCTTCCCCTGTGCTAGCATAGCGTTTCTTGTGATGTTGGAGCATCTGGCAATGTTCTCAGACGAAGCCCAAGACTGCTGAGTTAGCAGGCAAGACATGTCTTCCTCTGCTTCTAGACTTCTCCATTAAGTTCTTTGTTAGATTGCAATGGTGAGAGTCCTGCCTTTGTTTCCCCTCTGCTACTCATTCTTCTATAACACCTTCACCTTTTTTCCCCAGTGCCCCCATCCTCACTCCTCTCTGCCAACAATCCATTTGTTTTCTGTACCTATGAGTCAGTTTCAAGTTCATTTATTTTGTTGTTTAGATTTCACATATAAGTGAAATAGTATTTATTTTTCTCTGTCTGATATGTCACTTAGGATAATACCCTCTTGGTCCATCCATGTTGTTGTGTTATTTTATTCTTTTTAATGTGATACAACTTTGAAAATCCACTATCTATTAATGGGCACTTAGGTCACTCCCATATGTGTTGAAAATAATGCTGTAAGGAACACAGGGCTGCATCTATCTTTTTCAATTAGTGCTTTGGGTTTCTTCGAATGTGTGCCCAGAAGTGGAATTGCTGGTTCATAATGCAGTTCCACTTTTAATAGTTTGAGGAACCTCCACACTGTTTTGCATAGTGCTGCACCAACTTAGTTCCACCAAGACTGTATGAGGGTTCCCGTTTCTCCACATTCTCACTGACACTCTTTTGGTAATTTATTGATAATAGTCAATCCGATAGGGGTGAGGTGGTATCTCACTGTGGCTTAATTTGCATTTCTCTGATGGTTAGTGATGCTTAGAATCTTTTCACATGCCCATTGGCTATCTGTACCTTCTCTTTGAAGAAGTAAGTATCTATTCAGGCCCTCTACCCACTTTTTAAATTGGGATTTCCTTTTTTTTTTTTTTTTTTTTGTGGGTACTATGAGTTCTTTATAAGTCTTGGATATTAATCCTTTATTGGTGATATCATTGCCAAATATCTTCTTTAATTCAGTTGGATGTCTTTGCGTTTTGTTGATGGTTTTCTTTGCTGTGCAAAACTTTTTAGTTTAATGTGGTTCCCTTTGGTGCTCACTTTGGCAGCACATATACTAATGTGGTTGCCTTTGTTTATTTCTTTCTTTTGTTTCCCTTGCCTGAGGAGATACATCAGGAAAAATAGAATTTCTGGTCAAAATGGCAGCAGAGGCAGACATGGCTTGCTTCTTCGCACAACTACATCAAATTACAACTGAAATATAGAACAACCCTTACTCAGCACCATCAGAAATCAAGTTGAATGGAAGTCTGACAACTACAGAGTTTAAAAAACCACATCCATCCAGACTGGTAGGAGGGGCACAAATGCGGAACAGGCAGGTCTCTCACCTACGTGTGTTGGATAAACATTTGGGAGGGATACCTTGGGAGTGAGGAGTCCTAGCTCCACACCAGGATCCCCCCGCACAGGGTTTCAGTGCCAGTAAGGTAAGTCCCCGCAACTTCTGGCTGCAAAAACCAGTGGGGATTGAGTCAATGGAAGAAACTACTGGAGTCACAAGCAGTTCCACTTAAAGAACCCACATATAAACTCACCTACTCAGTCTCACTCCCTCTGAGCACCAGTATGAAGGTAGCAGCTTGAAAGGCACCAGTGGTATATAGGGAGAAACTAAAGTGTCTGGCATCAAGGCAAGCAGGGGCCATTATCCCTGTTCTTTCCTTTCTAAAGATTTCATTCATTATTTTTTTAGAGATAGGAGAAGGGAGGAAGAAAGAAAGGGAGAGAAACATCAATGTATGGTTGCCTTTCACCTGCCTCCAGCTATGGACCTGGCTGGAGACCTGGCTTGCAACCTGGTTATATACCCTGACTGGGAATTGAACCAGCAACCCTTGGGTTTGCAGGCTGGCACCAATCTACTGAGCCACACCAGCCAGGGCACATTGTCCCTTTTCCAAACCCTCTCACTGCAGAGCCAGCAAGCTGGTGCCATATCTGACACTCCATCAACCCAGCTAACACTTTTTGACCCACCTTTGAGGTCCCCAGAGATAGCTCTACCCAACTTACAGGCCCATCCACCCACTCAAGCTACTTTTCCACATGAATGACTGGTCTTGGTTCATACTTCACAGCTTCCTAAATCCTATCAAAAAAAAGCAGCTGCTGCCTCAGTGAGCCCAAGGCCCTGCACTAGCAGTAGCCAGCCTAGATTCCAGCTTGCTTCACCAGGGAAACTCTAAGCCCAGCACAAGTAGCAGCATCTCAGATTGCTTTATAGCTCAGGCAGGGTGGCTCCAGGCGAAACACAGGTTGGGGTGGACCTTAGCCTGCACCACCTGGAAACCCCAGGGCTAGTGCACCCAGTGGACAGCTACAGACTACTTGGGAGCACCACCACCCTGCCTCTGCACAGCGGATCCTCCAGGAGGGCGGAGGTTGGTGGTAAGTGGCCACACCCATCTGTTGCAGCTGACTGGCCTAGGTAAATTAATCTGCCAACCACAACCAAGGCTCAGCTACAAGAGAAGGGTGTACTTAGCCCACACAATGGGCACACCTTGAGTACCCAGCCTGGGTAATAGGAGAGGCTATGCCACTGGACCCTACAGGATACCTACTAAATTAGGCCAAATGACCAAGATATGGAGTCAAAGCAGCTCTACCTAATGTATAGAAACAAACACAGGGAGGCTGCCAAAAGAGAAGACAGAGAAACATGGCCTAAATGAAAGAACAGATTAAAACTCCAGAAAAAGAGCTAAACAAAATAGAGATTAGCAGTTTACCAGGTGCAGAGTTTAAAACACTGGTTATAAGGCTGCTCAAGGAACTTAGTGAGGACCTCAAAGAAAAGATGCAGTCCAACATGAAGGATACACTAATTAAAACAAATAACAATTTACAGGGAAGCAACAGTAGAGTGGATGAACCTGAGAATTGAATCAATGATATGGAACATAAGGGATCATAGGGGTGACAGGAGAATAGAAATAGAAAGACATTGGAAATCTATTTGAAAAAACAATGAAAGAAATCCTTCCTAATTCAGTGAAGGAAACAGACAAGTAAGTCCAGGAAGCACAGAGAGTCCCAAGCAAGATGGATTCAAAGAGGCCTACTCCAAGGCACATCATAATTTAAATGCCAAAGGTTAAAGATAAAGAGAGAATCTTAAAAGCAGCAAGAGAAAAGAAGTAGGTTTCCTAAAGATGGGTACCCATAAGTCTGTCAGCTGATTTCTCAAAAGAAACTTTGCAAGCTAGAGGGGATTGGCAAAAAATATTTAGTCACAGAAAACAGGAAACTACAGCCAAGGTTGCTCTACCCAGCAAAGTTATCATTTAGAATTGAAGAACAGATAAAGAGCTTTCCAGACAAGAAAAAAACTAAAGGAGGTCATCATCGCTAAACCATAATTATATAAAATGTTAAAGGGACTCATTTAAGAAATAGAAGAAGATAAAAAATATGAAAAATATAATGGCAAAAAATACTTATCTATCAACAACTGAATCTAAAAAACAAACTAAGCCAACAAGAAGAACAGAGACAGAATCATGAATACAGGGAGCATTTTGATGGTTGCCAGATGGGAGGGGCATGTAGGGGAATGGGTGAAGAGGTGAAAAAATTAAGAAGTACAAATAAGTAGTTACAGAAAAGCTATGGGGATGTAAAGTACAGAATAGGAAATGGAGAATCCAAAGAACTTAACTGCATGACCATGGATGTGGACAGTGGTGTGGGGATTGTCTGAGGGAGTGGCAGTGCTGGGTGGAGGAGGGGCAATGGGGGAAAAATCTGGTTAACTGTAATGGCATAATCAATAAAATATTAAAAAAGAAAGAAAAGATATTGCTAAGAGAAATGATAGAGGTGTTGTGGCCTATGTTTTCTCTGTGAGTTTTATGGTTTCAAGTCTTACATTTAAGTCCTCCATCCATTTTGAGTTTATTTTTGTATAGGGCATAAGAAGGTGGTCTAGTTTCATTTTTTAATATGCATCTGTCCAATTTTCCTAACATCATTTATTGAATAGACTGTCTTTATTCCATAGTACGTTCTTGCCTCCTTTGTCATATATAAATTGATAATATAGGCATAGGATTACTTCAGGACTCTCCGTTCTGTTCCATTGATCTATATGCCTGTTTTTATGACTGTACTATGTTGTTATGATTACTGTAGCCTTGTAATATAGTTTGATATCAGGTAGCATGATTCCTCCAACTTTGATCTTTCTCAAGATTGCTGTGGCTATTTCAAGTCTTTGTGGTCCCATATACATTTTTGGATTACTTGTTCAAGTTCTGTAAAAAATACCATTGGTATTTTGGTAGGAATTTTGTTGACTCTATAAGATTGCTTTGAATAATATGGACATTTTAATAATGTTAATTCTTCCTATCCAAATGCAAGTTATATGGTATCATTAATTTGATTCTTCTTCAATTTCATTCTTTAATGTCTAATGATTTTCTGAGTATAGGTATTTTACCTCCCTGATTAGATTTATTCTTGGTATTTTATTTGTTTTTGATGCAATTGTAAATGGAATTGTTTTCTTTTTCTATTGATACTCATTATTTGTCTATAAAATGCAACCAATAACTGAATACTTATTTTTTGGTTCTACTTTACTGAGTTTATTTATTAGTTCTAGTAGTTTTGGGTGGAATCTTTAGGGTCCTCTAATACAATATCATGACATCTGCAAATAATCACAGTTTTACATCTTCTTTTCCAATTTGAATGCCTTTATTTTTTTCTTCTTGTTTGATTGCTATGGGTAGGACTTCCAATACTGTATTTCCTTTTAGGTTGTCCAAATTATTGGCATATAGTTGCTTACGGTCTTTTCTTATAATCCTTTCTATTTCTATGGTGTCAGTTGTCATTTATCCTCTTTCAATTCTGATGTTATTTATTAAGATCATCTATCTGGAGGATTCTGGATAAAGGTTTATTAACCTTGCATATCTTTTTTAAAAGAATATCTTGGTTTCATTGATGTTTTGTATTGCTTTATTGAACTCTTTTTTTGTTTATTTCCACTCTGATCTTATTATTTTCTTTCTTGTACTCATTTTGGGCTTTGTTTGTTCTTTTCCTATTTCCTTTAGATATAAGGTTAGATTGTTTATATGAGATTTTTCTTATTTCTTGACGTAGGCCTATATCCCTATTAATTTCCCTCTTAGAACTGCTTTTGCCGTGTCGCATACATTTTTGAATTATTGTATTTTAATTTTCATTAGTCTCAAAATACCTTTTGATTTCTTTCTTGATTTCATTAACACATTCCTTGTTTAGTAACATGTTATTTAGCCTTCATATGTTTATGTATTTTTCAGGTTTTTTTTTTCTCTTGTAATTGATTTCTAGTTTCATTGTAATCAGAAGAGATGCTTGATATTATTTCATTTATCATAAATTCATTGAGATTCATTTTATGTCCTAACATACATAGGTCTGTCCTGAAAGTATTGGCCATGCAAACTGTTTTAATTATATTGACATTGGCTCAATACTTTTGCGACAGACCTCATATGGTCTGGTCTATTCTAGAAAGTGTTCCATGTACATTTGAAAAAAATGTGCTTTGCTGCTTTGGGTCAAAATGCTCTAAAAATATCAATTAACTCCATCTGGACAGCAACATGCAAAAAGATAAAACTAGACCACCAACTTACACCATACACCAGAATAAACTCAAGATGGATAAAGGACTTAAACATAAGCAGTGCCACCATAAAGGTCCTGAAGAAACATATAGGCAGTAAACTTTTGGATATCCTATGCAGAAATACGTTTACTGATACTTCACCAAGGGCAAAGAAAATAAAAGGACAAATCAACAAATGGGACTATATTAAAATGAAAAGTTTCTGTTCAGCTAAAGAAAATACCAGCAAAATTCAAAGGGAACCAACTGTATGGGAAAACATACTTGCCAATGATACCTCAGACAGGGGTCTTTGATCTCTAAAATATATAAAGAACTAATGCAACTCAACACCAGGGAAACAGACAGCCCAGTTAAAAAATGAGCAAAAGGCCCTGGCTGGTAGCACAGTGGTTAAGGTGCTGGCCTGCAAACCCAAAGGTCGCAGGTGTGATTCCCCAGCCAGGGCACATAACCAGGTTGCAAGCTAGGTCTCCAGTCAGGTCTGTGGCTGGAGGCAGGTGAAACACAACCATACATTGATGTCTCTCTCCCTCTCTGCCTCTCTCCCTTCCCCTCTTTCTAAAAAATAATGAAATAAAATCTTAAAAAAAAAAAAAAAAAGGGCAAAAGACCTCAGCAGATAACTCACTGAGGAAGATATACAAAAGGCCCAGAGGCATATGAAAGAATGCTCAACATCACTAGCCATCAGAGAAATGCAAATTAAAACCACAATAAGATACCACCTCACACCTGTCAGAATGACAATCATCAACAAATCAACAAACAACAAGTATTGGCGAGGATGTGGAGCAAAGGGAACCCTGGTGCACCATTGGTGGGAATGCAGACTGGTGCAGCCACTATGGAAAACAGTATGGGGTTTCCTTAAAAAACTAAAAATGGAACTGCCTTTTGATCCAGCAATTCCACTACTAGGACTATTCCTGAAGAATCCTGAAACACCAATTCGTAAGATCCTATGTACCCCTATGTTCATAGCAGCACTATTTACAATAGCCAAGTGCTGGAAACAGCCTAAGTGCCCATTAGTGGATGATTGGATCAAAAAACTTGGGTACATTTACACAATGGAATACTACACAGCAGAAAGAAAGAAGGAACTCCTACCCTTTGCAACAACATGGATGGAAATGGAAAGTATTATGCTTAGTGAAATAATCCAGTCAGTGAAGGACAAATACCATATGATCTCACTCATTACAGGACAATAATGAACAAAACTAACAACAAGCAAAACAGAACCAGATATATGAATACAGTGAATAGGCCTTCAGTGGGCAGGGAGAAGGAGGGTGGGGGGAGTGGGGAGGAAAAGGCAAAGAAGGGGAACAGGTTAGACAAGAACCTAGTATGGAAGAAACATGGACATGGACAACAGGTGGGATTGACTTTGTGGGGGAATGGATGGGTGGGGAAGAGGAAGCAAAAAGGGAATGGATGTAATACAACAACAATAAAATTAAATTTAAAAAAAGAATAAATCTGAGAGTGGGGAGAAGGAGGCAAAGAAGGAGAACGATTTAGTCAAGGAACTAGTATGGAAGAACCATGGACATGGACAACAAGTGGGATTGACTTTGGAGGGGAGTGCGCGTAGGTGGGGAAGGGGACAGAGGGGAGTAAAAAGGGGATGGATGTAATACAACAACAATAAACTTATATGTAAAAAATAAAAATAAAATAAAATAATAAAAATAAAAGAATAATTTTGAGAAGCAGGAGGAAAATCGAAAGAATGAGACCTTATGGAATCTAAGGGAAGAATGCTTTAAAACTAGCCAACAAAAGTGAACCCTGATGAAAGGTCAAATAAATTAAGCGCTAAAATTTGTCTTTTGGAGAGAGATTTTTGGTCACTTCGATGAAAACATTTTTAGTGGACTTATATGGGCATAATACAGACTAGAAAGATAAGGGGAGTAGATGAGAAAATGGAAGTAACAGGTGAAGATGAATTTTTTCAAGAAATTTTGGGGGTGTGGATTTGATGGTGTATTTTTTCTTCTAATAGGAAGGCTTAGCCATATATAAATGTTAATGGCAATGAGTGTGATGAACTGGTAGAGTGATAGAATAAAGATATATTGGTTTGGCAAAGTTTTTGTTTATTGTTTTTTCTGTAAGATGACTCTAGTGTCACTTTATTATCTTTAACTTCATTCAAAACAATTTTATTAGATTTTATTGTGACAGCTATCATATCAATATACATTTAAAAAATAAAAATTGATTTTTTTACATAGCCATTTTAATATTGAAGAGGGAAGAAAATAAGCAATATTTTTGGCGTATTATGCTTTATTTCAAGAAATGTGAAAACACAACTGAAACGTAAAAAAGTGGTTTGTGCAGTGTATGGAGGAGGTTCTGTGACTGATCAAACGTGTTGAAAGTGGTTTGTGCGGTTTTGTGCTGGAGATTTCTCACTAGATGACACTCCATGGTTGGGTGGACCAGTTGAAATTGATAGCCATCAAATTGAGACATTGATTGAGGACAATTAATGTACATGGGAGATAGCCAACACAATCAAAATGTCCAAATCAATAAAGTTATTGGTGAAAATGAAAAATGTGTCTCTTACGGGAAAAAGCTAAACAGACTATTGGGCCAAACCAATAGAAGAGCGTAGATGACTGATGGAATGAAATCTCTTAAAAGTCAGGGAGGAGATGAAAACCAGGGCACACGATGAGGGATTAACCTTAGAAGGGGAAGAGAGATGTACTGTACAGTATAGTCCATTTTAATAGGAGAAAAGCAGAGAAGAATCAATGTAGGTTATGTATTACATTATTTAATCCTTACAGAAGACTCCAGGGCTAAATATTGTTTTTCCTAAATTTCTAGTGCATAAAGGAAGCCCAGAAATGTTAAATAAAACTTGCTCAAATTTACAAAAGAGAACCTAAGAAATACCTAACCCTCAGCTGTAATGGTCATTTGCCGTCAATATTTTAAAAGCGTAAGTCCCCCATAGGAAGTGTCCTGAAAGTGACTGAAATTTGGTTATGTTCTTGTTTTATGACTTCATAAGCCAGATGGAAAAAGTTTTTGTTAGAAGAAACATGTGGTGCCATTTAGTAGAGCTCTGGTAACAGAGGCTGCCCTTAATTAATGTTTGACTAACTCAGTACCAAAGGTCTGACTTTTCTTCCTGAGCAAGACTTCACTGGAATAAACAACCTTGCTTCTCCGTCTCTGTGTGTGAGTGAGAAGCACCAACATGCATATTTCATATTATTGTCTCCTTCTTCCTCTGTGCAATCCTGTCACATGGATAATTTGGTCTGTGTTAGAAATGAGAAAACTCATTTGTACCTTGCCCAGGGCCATAGAACAGGGGGTGAAAAAAGAATTAAACCCTAGTCTTGCTGACTCCAAACCCAAGTCTTGCTGACTCTTTCTCTTTCAACAAAGCATTGCTTCACATAGAGGTGGGGAGGAACCTACTAGTTGGAAGATGAATTATGAGGCTTTGTAACATCCCTAGGAATATAACCTATCAGGATTTTGTCTTTTTCCTTTCAACTTCCCAAACTTAAACTGATAAAGAGTCAGTATTTACAAAGTGCCTGTATATAAGCATAAACTGTATATAAGCATTATCCTAGATACTATAGATAAAATAATAATCCTGGAGCAACCTTACGAGGTAGGTTCTATTATTGTTCCATTTACACAGGAGAAATCAGGCACTGACAGCCTGAGTAACTTGCTCAAGATCATACGTGTCAGTAGCAAAGCTAGGATTTGAATGCAGAATGTCTGGTACCTAAGTCTGGGCTCTTAAACAACAAGTAGGGACTATAGGCCTCTGAGGAAGAGAATTTGATTTTGTGCCTTCTTTTCTGTTTACTCAATTTAGTTATTTGACCAAAGGCATACTTCTGAGTCAGACTCCAAACCTCTTTCACTCCAGCTCTATCACTTAAAAAGCTATGTGACCTTGGATAAATTACTTAACCTCTCAATAGCTCAGTTTCTTCATTTGTGATGCGGGGACAATAAGAATATAGTACTCAGCCCTGGCTGGTGGCAGGGTGGATAAGGTGCCGGCCTGCAAACCCAAAGGTCGCTGGTTCGATTCCCAGACAGGGCACATAACCAGGTTGCAAGCCCGGTCTCCAGCCAGGTCTGTAGCTGGAGGCAGGTGAAAGGCAACCATACATTGATGTCTCTCTCCCTCTCTCCCTTCCCCACTCTCTAAAAAATAATAAATAAAATCTTAATTAAAAAAAGAAAAGAAAAGGACAGTACTCAAAGAGCTGCTGTGAGGATTAAATGAGATAAAGCATGTTAAGAACTCAGCAGAATGCCTGGCCAATAGAAAAGTGGGCATTAGGTGTTATCTGTTCTTACCAATATGGCCCACAGTTGGCAATAACAGGTAGGATTTGAACACAAGGCTGCTTGACTCCAGACCCCAACATTAACTACTGTTCCAACTACCTTCCTAGCATCCTCACCACAGTGCTTGGCAAGCCTCTCCTCCAGGCTTCTGTGATCTTGTTAGTGAACCTCCAAACCTTTGTCCACTCAAGCGGCTTCTTTGACTCCTCCCTCTTCCTGGCTCGCTTTGATGAGTGGTTAGTGCTGAGAAGGAGACCACCACCAGATTGAGAACTGGAGGCTAGTGGAGCAGGGATAAGAAGCCAAAACCCAGTCCATGAAGTGTCAGTGGAGGCCACAGGCATGGCTAAGGTCACACATGTGACCCATAGTGTTGCCAAAAGATTCCAGCAGGAATGTACAAAACCTATGAGCTAATAGATCAGAGTTGAACTTCGGTTTAGGCAAATCCTTATGCATAATGAATCATTGCAGTCAAGCTTCTTCTGGAAGTCTGCCACCCCAGGCTCAGGAGTCAAGCTTGGAAGATTGGAAGGTGCCTCTAATACTTACATTTTCCATTCGTTTTTAATCCGTTATTGAGTCCCGTTACATTTAAATTTGTGTGTGTGTGTGTCCTGTCCTTTGATCTGTGACCTGAGAATGCCTGGTGGGAGAGCTGCTCCTCAGATGGCTGCAGTAGTGTAGAAAGGTCTAGATTTCTCCAGGCGGTCTGAGAAAACATAGATTAGGAAGACTGTGTTAAGGAGAGAAGTCAGGATTGTTAGCAAGTGACCTGCAGGTGTGCTTTAAGTCCTGAAGGGGCGGTAGGGCCATAAATAAGCATGAACAAAGAAGTCAGATGCTGGGAGCTGCTCTGAGAGCGAAGAGCCCAGCCAGTGTGGGTGGATGGTGGGCCTCCAATGGCAGAAGGAATATGAGGTTGCTGGAAACTTGCCATGTGTGGCATAGGGTGAGACTGACTCCCTAATGCAGCCTTCTCAGATGGGTCCTCCAAAGTGCTGTTAACTGCATAGGAAAGTGAACACCTGTCCCTGAGTGTTCGTGTGTGTGTGTGTCTGTGTGTGTGTGTGTGTGTTGTGTGTACACGTGTACGTACTGGGGGGAAGGTGTGCAAAAAATGCAGCCCAAAGGAACATCCAGGAAGAGGGAATTTTCTTTTAAGTCCTTCGTTTTATGCTAAAGATCTGTTTGTTTTAATATAAAACATTTTTAAACAACACCATCAAGTCAAGTGGGTACTCTAGAAAAGCACTGCATATGTATGCTGTAGCTTGAGTAACCTCCATCACTGCCCATCACCCCAAAATGCCTCATCACAGTGTGAGAAGCACAGACAGGCTTAAGGGACCCTGGAGATGAGATATTTTGCATCCACCTCATTCTTACATTCCTGCCTCTACCACTCTAGTCCAAACCTCAACTTCTCGTACATGGGTTATTACAATATGCACTTAAAATCTTTTAAAAATCATGTTAAGATGTAATTATTAAAATAATACATGTTTACTAAAACTATAAAAGTTCTTAGGATATTTAAAGGTAAATTATTTTTTAAGTTTTATTGATTTTTAAATATATTTACATGGATTCAAATTTTAAAGATATAAAGGGACACACATTTTTCCCTTCCCACTTCCTGTTCCCCTAGCCATCCTGTTTTTGCTGGGAAGCATCCAGTTTTATCAGTTTCTTACATATTTAAATAATTATGTACATATTTTCCACTATTATTTCTCCCCAAATGGTAGTTTAATAAACATAGTTACACACACACACACACACAGACACGCATGCACTCATGCACTATTCTGTACTTTAGTTTTTACTTTAACATTGTGTCTTAGAGGTAATTACAGATCAGCACATTGAGATCTTCCTGTTTTTCATAACTGCCTAGTGAGCAGTAGACTTTTTTTTTTTTTAATTCTCACCTACGGGTATGTTTACTGATTTTAAGAGAGAGAGGAAGAAAATACATCGAATGTGAGAGAGAAATGTTGATTGGATGTCTCCCATATGTGCTTCAACTGAGAATGGAACTGGCAATCTAGGTATGTGCCCTGACCTGGAATTGAACCTGCAACATTTTCATGCACAGAGATGATGCTCCAACCAACTGAGCAACCTGGCCAGGGCTAGACTCTTGATAGTCTCTCCTATGTCTGACATTTTATGTCAGATGTATTGTGCTGAAACACCTTGCTCAAACCTACCCGGGCCCTACCCCACATTAGCTATGTCCACACCCATCCCCCACCTGACAGATGGCTGGCCCAGCCAGGCCAGGCTTCTCACAGCTCCTCCACCAGCTCTGCTCATTCTTGCTTGTTCAATGTTTTCCATGTGTTCCTCTCCGCTCTTTCCACCCTGCTTTGCGCCAAATGGATCTTCCTTTCTGTATTTTTCTGCCCAAATCTTCCTCCACGAAAACCCCAACCCTCAGAGCTAACCCCAGCATTCACCGCATACCACCAATGCCGTTTCCTTGCCTTACACTGTCCTGTGTTGTTGCTTTGATTTGCATAGCTCTTGTTTCACCAGACTAAACTTCGTGCAGGCCAGTGACCGCATCTTCTGTGTCATTTGCTACTTCCTGCGGGACTTTAAACCTCAGAGTTGAAAGAAAATTTCAATATTTGTAAAATTTGTAAGAATGCCAAGAAACCTGGCTCTGTGCACCGACTCGTCCAGAATGGGGTAGGACGGAAACCAAAGCTGAATCATGTCCCTCTGAAAAACCAGGCTAGAGGCTAAGTGCTGTTACAGAGCCTTGATGGCCGTGCCTAAAAGAGGTTGGGAGGAGCAGGCTGAGCCTTTGTGGGAAGAACTTGAAAGGCAGGGACTGCTCATTGATTAGTTGTTTTGGATAACATGACAAACAGGACTTTTACACTGAGCACTACAAGTTCTGTGTCCAGAGAGCTCATTGAGATTATTTTCCCCTCTTTCCTTACTGAAAAGATGATGCAACAATATTAAAAATATCTAATAACACAACTATTTTTACTTTAACATAAAGCCTTCCAGACTGTGCCTCCTTTCATGCATTTAAAGAGTAGCTACAGTGTGGGTGAACATGCCATTTTGCAGGTAAGTGGTAATCTTGGTAGGAAATGAGAATTGGTGTTCCATGGAGGCATCTTTCTCACCATTCCTGTGGCCCTATCACCTTCCTTCTCTCCCTCTCTGGTTTTGGCATGACATGCCGGAGGTCGATATTTTTTCTTTCTTCTCTATTGTTCTCAGTGCTTCTTGGAAAGATAAATACGAACTCCCATCCTCCTTTATCTTATGTAAGCCAGAATGTGTTTGGAATGTGGGTGGTGGAGGAAAGTGAAGGGAATGTTCAGAAGAGCATATTTACTGTCAGTGAACTTCTTTTGGACAAGATGGCTAACCCTATCTCCAAAAAAGGCAGAAATAACTCAAACCTTAGATTTTAGAGTTTTCTATCTGGGGTCATCACCCGCCATACTTCACATATTACTTGCTATTTCCTAATTATTGTTTGCTATCATCTCCTGCCTTTCCTCTCCCACCGACATGCACTTTTTCATGTGAATACACTTCATTCTAGCCTGCTGGACTACACATGGCCTCCCGGGTACTCTGTGTCCTGGACTTCCTTTGTGGCATCATTACCATGTCCAGTGAAGCAGCGCAGGCTTGGTTAAACCTTAGATGGTTTAGATTCAAATTCTGCCTTGACACTTATTGTCATCTCTACCTTGGTCAAATTACCTGTAAAGTGGGACCAGTAATAGCACTTACCTCTTAGGTTGTTGAGAGGAGCACATTAGTTAATACTTATAATTAAAATAAAATAAAAAATCTTAAAAGCAGCAATAGAAAAGTAGAGTGTTACCTTCAAAGAAGTTCCCATAAGACTATCAGCTAATTTCTCAAAAGGAAACTTTTCAGGCAAGAAGTGACTGGCAGGAAGTATTCAAAGTGATGAAAAACAAGGACCTACCACCAAGATAACTCTATCCAGCAAAGCTATCATTTAGAATGGAAGGACAGCTAAAGTGTTTCCCAGACAAGGTAAAGCTAAAGGAGTTCATCACTAAGTCTTTATTACATGAAATGTTAAAGGGACTTAAGAAAAAGAAGATCAAAACTATGAACTTTAAAAAAGGTAACAAACTCACAACTATCAACAACTAAATGTAAAACAAAAACAAAACAATATAAACTAAGCAAACAACCAGAACAGGAGCAGAATCATAGGTATGGGGATCATTGGGAGGGTTATTAGCCTTGGAGAGGGAGAATGGGAAAAATGATGCAGGGATTAAGAAGCATATTGGTAGGAACAAAATAGACAAGGGGGTGTTAAGAATAGCATAAGAAATGGAGAAGCCAAAGAACTTAAATGCATGACCCATGTTCATGATCTAAAGAAGGGGGGAATTACTGGAGGGAAGGTGAGTACTGGGCAGAGGGGGGAAAGGGGAGAAAAGGGATGACTATAATAACATAATCAATAAAATATACTTACTTTCCCATCCTATTTAATCAACTTAATAACCCACAACCTTCAGACTAACTTCCCATCTTATTTGATATCTTCAAAGTCATGGTTTTCATGAGTGTCCCATGTACATCTATATTTAACCATACATTATTGCTGGGCATTAAAGTTGTATTCAGGTTTTAGCCATTCTAAAGAATGCTGCATCAATCCTGAGAAAAAAGAACCAAAGCTGGAAGTATCACACTTGCTGACCTCAAACTATACTACTAAGCTACAGTCATCAAAACAGTGTGGTATTGGCGGAAAACTAGACACACCCAATAAAACAGAATTGAGAGCCCAGAAATAAGCCCACATATATGTGGGCCACTAATTTTTGACAAAGGAACCAAAAACATACAATGAAGAAAGAAAAGTCCTTTTAATAAGTGGTGGAAAAACTGAAAAGCTGCATGCAAAAGAATGAAACTAAACTTCTATTTGACACCATACACAAAAATGAACTCAACATGGACTGAAGACTTGAATGAATATAAGGACAAAAATACAAAGAAGAAATCATAGGCACCTAACTTATGGGTCTTGGTCTCAGAGGGGTCTTTGATGCCAAAGGCAAGGGAAGTAAAAGCAAAACTAAACGAATGAGACTACATCCAACTAAAAGTTCCCACATAGCAAAATAATCCATCAACAAAACAAAAAGTTAATCAATCAAATAGAAGATGATATTTGCCAATGATACCCCCAGTAAGGGGATAATCTACAAAATATATAAAGACTCACAACAGAAATTCCAAGCAATCTAATTAAAAATGGGTGTAAGACCTGAATTGGCACTTTTCCAGGAAAGAGTACAGCTAGCCAACAAGTACATGAAAAGATGCTCAACATCACTAGTTATAAAGCAAATGCAAATCAAAACCACAAAGAGGTACTATTTCATATCTGTTAGCATGGCTATTATTTATTTATTTCAAAAAAGATTTTATTTATTACTTTTAGAGAGAGGGGAAGGGAGAGAGACAGAGCAGGAGAGAGGCATCAATGTATGGTTGCCTTTCACCTGCCTCTAACCACAGATCTGGCTGGAGATCTGGCTTGCAACCTGGTTATGTGCCCTGGCTGGGGAATCGAACCAGCGACCTTTGGGTTCACAGGCTGGCACCTTATCTACTGTGCCACCAGCCAGGGCTAGCATGACTATTATTAATAGGACAAGAAAACAAATGTTGGAGAAGATGTGGAGAAAAGGGAACTAGGTATACTGCTGATGGAAATGTAAATTGATGTTACCACTATGAAAAGCAGCATGGAGTTTCCTAAAAAATTAAGACTAGAGGTACCATATGACTCAGCAATTCCTCTTCTGGGTATCTACCTGGAATATTTGAAAACATTTATTTATAAAGATATGTGTACCTCTATGTTCATTGCAGCATTATTTACAACAGCCAAGACATAGAAACAACCTAAGTATCCTTTGACAAATGATTGGATAAAGAAAGCATGACACATATATACAATGGAATACTACTCAACCATTAAAAAGATAAAAATATTGTCATTTGCAACATGGATGGATCTTGAGAGTATTATGCTAAGTAAAATAAATCAGACAGAAAAGGACAAGAACTGTATGATTTCACTCATATGGGATATAAAAAAGTAACAAGTGAACTAACAAATAACCCCCCCTCCAAAACAAACTCATAGATACAGAGGACAAAATTGTGTTTCCCAGAAGGGAAGAGGATGCAGGGAGCAAGAAGAAGGTAAAGGGGGCCAAATATATGGTGGTGGCAGGAGACTAGACTTAGGCTGATGAGCATACAGGGTACACAGATGCTGAATTACAAAGCTGTACGTGTGAAATTTATGTTATTAACCAATGTTACCTCAGTAAGTTTAATTTTAAACAGATTTACTTTTTAAAAAAGAATGCTAGCCCTCGCTGGCGGCACAGTGGATAAGGCACCAGCCTGCAAACCCAAAGGTCACTGGGTCGATTCCCAGCCAGGGCACATAACCAGGTTGCAAGCCAGGTCTCCAGCCAGGTCCATAGCTGGAGGCAGATGAAAGGCAATCATGCATTGATGTCTCTCTCCCTCTCTGCCTCTCTCCCTTCCCTTCTCACTGAAATTAATAACTAAAATTGTTAAAACGTAATAAATAAAAAAAATTTTTTTTAGGTGCCGGCCTACCAACCCAAAAGTCGCAGGTTCGATTCCCAGCCAGGGCACATAATGAGGTTGCAAACCAGGTCCCCAGCCAGGTCCATAGCTGGAGGCTTGTGCAAAAGGCAGCCACACATTGATTTCTGTCTCTCTCTCTCTGCCTCTCTCCCTTCTCCACTATCTAAAAATAATAAATAAAATATTTAAAAAAAAATTTTTTTTAAAGAATGATGCATCAAATATCAGTGTATAGTAGTCTTCCCTCATCCCCAGTTTTGCTTTCTGAATTTTCGAACACCCAGGTCAACTAAGGCCTCAAAATATATATATGTTTTTAAAGATTTTATTTCATTATTTTTAGAAAGAGGGGAAGGGAGAGAGGCAGAGAGGGAAAGAGACATCAATGTATGGTTGTGTTTCACCTGCCTCCAGCCACAAACCTGACTGGAGACCTGGTTTGCAACCTGGTTATGTGCCCTGGCTGGGGAATCGAACCTGCGACCTTTGGGTTCGCAGGCCGGCGCTTTAACCACTGTGCTACTAGCCAGGGTTCAAAATATTAAACACGATTCCAGAAATAATAATTCTGGGCCATTCTGCATAGTGTGATGAAACATCATATAGTCCCATACAGTTTCACCCTGGACATGAATAATTCCTTTCCCATCATGTGCATACTATAGGAGCTCCACCCTTCAGTCACTTAGTACCCATCTTGGTTAACATATTGACCTTGACCGTTATGGTATCACAGTGCTTTTGTTCAGGTCACCCTCATTGTACTTAATAAAGCTACTCACATAACTTTTATTACAGTATATTGTTATGCTTATTCTATTTTATTAATAGTTATTATCATTAATCTCTAACTGTGCCTAATTTATAAATTATACTGTGGGTAGAAATGTATAGGAAAATCATTGTGCGTATAAGTGTAGTACTATCTGTAGTTTCAGCATCCACTGGGGGTCTTGGAACGTATCCTCTGTGGATAAAGGTGGAATCTATTCTATATAAATCTTTGTAACTATCTTTGATTACTTTGTTCAGATAGATTCCTAGGAACAGAAATACTAGATTAAGGAAAACACATTAGGATCCTGGCACATATCACCAAGTTTGCCTCCTCCAAAAGTTGTATAAATTATATTTCTGTTAACACTGATCAAGGTTGTCTATCACATCCCACCCTTGCCAATGTTCTTATGTGTTATTTAACTTTTTGGTCTGCTTTATCTGTTATCTTTCAAAAAGATCTCCTTCAGCAGGTAATGTGTACATCTGCTTTTTAATATCTGCCACAAAATTTTGCTTGGTGTTATTCACATAGTATCCCTCATAAATATTTGCTAAATGAATGACTTTCTATTTACAGCTATCCCTCTGGGGTTAAGAACTGGAGAAAGTACTTGAACAATCATTTTCAAATGGTCAAATTGAGAGAGAGCTGTATATTCAGTACTTGCTCATGTTCAAGGGATTTGAACAAGGGCATGGGCCCAAGAGAGAAAAATGAGGTGTTTTTCAGGGTCAGCTCTGCAGCATGTGAGAAACTGGCTTTCTGCACTACTATCCATTTTCCCTTCACAACTGGGTGTGGAGAGGGGCGGGACCTGTTTTTACAACTCAGCCATGTAGCAGAATGAGTGGAATTTTCCAGATGGTTCCTCTTGATGGCTGTTGGCATTATTACAGCTTGGTCTTCTGGGAGCCATTAGGCTGCGGCCCCGAAGCCTAGATAGCTGTTACAGCAGGTCAGACTGTGGGGTCTGTGCGCTTTTGTTGGCGTGGAGAGCCATGTAGGATTTCAAACCATAAAGACCATTTTTATTTATTTTTTGTACTAGCTCCCCACTAAATGCTTTGTGCAGGGGCAAAAGTGAGGAAAGTGTATTATTTTCCCTCCCCCTCCCAGCCTTAATACACATACACACAAACATGCACACACCTCAAATGATGTGTGTGACCAGATGATTCCCTGGCTTTAAACGCCAGTCTGAGGTCATCTTCTGGGAATAATACGTTGCTTTAGAATTTTTTGTATCTGCGTTCCCACTGTGAAGATGAATTGACATTTCCTGCCCCTACCTCCAGAGCCCTCTCTCTGGGAAAGTGTTCTGTTTTCAGGTAAAGAGGCTTGGAATGTGCAAGCTGGCTATAAACTTGGGAACATAATATCTCCATGTTACAATTTCATTTGCCCATTTGAGTTGGACCCCACTTCTATACCCAGTGAACACAGCTGTCCCAGGAGGTAGGTTGCACAAACGAGGGGTGAACTGGGCTGATGCTCAGGGACAGGTGGTTAGCCTTATTGTGATGAGTCAGTTTGCTTCCCTATTCCCCATAGCTGTCAGAGGTTATCTTTTACAATCTCCTGTTCTTAGAGATGGTAGTTTCTCTAACCCACAGGTTGGAGGACTTGTCTTAGAATTATCAGTCATCACGGTGGCACAAATGGTGAATCAGCATGCTGCCTCCTAGTGTGCAGAGGTTGGAAAAAGCAAAACTTGATTTCCCAGACTCCCGTGCAGTTAGGGTTTTGATGTAAACAGGTCCTGCCAATTAGATGCATTTTCTTGTGACTTGGAAGTGGGAGCCAAATCCTGTGTGGAAAGAGGCAGGGAAATGAGTACCTGGACTTGCTAGTGTGGACTGTGCTGTGGGCTACATGGTCCTGGAGCTGCCAGGAGTAGCAATGGTTTCCCAGTTCAGCGGGCAGCTGCCTGAGCCAGCAGCTCCCTTGACAGCCTAGTCCCATGGTGTGGATTTGGGAGTCAATCCCTCCTCCATTAGGATCATGCAATAAATCTCTCTCCTTTATAAACCTGCTAATAGAATCCCACAGGCTGTGAAGTTATGCGTTGTCTTAGTTTCTTCATTTAATAGTTGGGACAAAATTAAATGGTTGGAAGTTTATCTTTGATCTTAATTTTATTGGATTCATTCTCCCCAAAGCTAGTTTTGGACTATCCCGTTCTTTTGCAGGCTTTTCCTTGTGATGGAGATGACCTTATGTTGGACTTTCCCCAGCAGTATGTTGATGTGTCTAAACATAAAAAATAAGTTTCCATCTTCACTGACCTATTTAAACAACTGCATGTACCAATTCATGCATCCTCTTTATAGAATATTGTATCATTAACAAACACATAGCATAGAATATATATTTGCTGAAGCTTGTAAACAGGCACAGAAAGGGTGGGGAGAAGTTTGCTATTTATCAAGACACCAGTCCTAGTACTACAACAAAAAGCACTATCCCAGGATATAGTCATGCTTGTCTGTTTTCTGACATTTCATGACAAGTCGATAAATGTTATTGTAATGTTGTTATTGAGGTACCACACTAGACTTTTGTTTTCTTATGGACTTGTTTTCACCCTAGAGTTTGCTCAAACTTTATTCTCAAAAATAGACTCAGACATCTTGGGCATCCCAAGGGCTGGTTGGAAAGGCACTGATTTAACTGGGCAAGACTGTGCTCAGTCATTATAAAATTAGAATATATTCCTGAGTGCCTTTTCTTCACCTTGTAGTTTTGGTCCTTTGGCTAGAGGACATAGCTGTAAGGGCAGATCACGTGGAGAAGTCAGACTCCAAGCCTGGGTGGAGACTGCACTCTCTCCCCTTTTGCTGTTTCTGTGGTAAGAGCTCTGCCTTGTGCTGGCAGCCCAAGGACATTGGGTTTTGTTTTGTTCTGTGCTGTTTGAAATGAAGCAGGGGACAAGCATTTTTGAAGAAGTAACAAACATTCCATCTCAAATTATGAACTAAAAAAGAAATTTATTTATCGAGGGCAAGAGGATGCAAGCAATATAAAAATCAAAAGCTTATCTGGCTTTAATTAGCTTTTCTTTCTCTCGTCAAATGAGGGTGGGATTTTATTTGTACATTTTCTAAGGGTCCCAATCTGCTCATGAAATCCATATACAGGGGGAAGCTGTGGGGCAGATTCCTTAAGTGAACCATTGGGAGAATTCGACCAGGGAGGAAGTAGCTGCTCATCTGCCTACTTCTTTCCTTTCTGCTTCATGTGTACTACGAAGTAGTCGTTGCAAGCGATGGTGAGCCCAGCAATTAGCGAAAAGAAGCTCTGGAAGCCCACTCTGCCATCTCGGCACTGGTCCAGGTCCTTCATTATTTTGTCTACGGCCAGAGGGTCTTTTTGATTCTGAAAAAAAGAACAAAGGCAAGAAATATCAGTCATTGGTTGCAATGACTAGCTTCTTTGATTTGTACCGCTGACAACCAGGTACATAATCTTTTAATTATCTGAATTCTTATTTTAGGTCAGAGGTAATCTTTGGAGGTCATCTAAATGGATGTTGTTGCCTTGAAGGAGCATTTTAGTAAATTGATACTTATTTTAAACTTAGGAAAGAGGTGTCTATGGCATTTTTTTCATATAATTATAGGGACCTTAGAAATAGCCTATTCTGTGCCAGAGAAGGTGGACCCAGGCTTGCTAATTCTCAATCCACTGCTCTTGCCAATGGGAACCAGCATGGCTTTCTAACCAGCTTTGCTTCCAGTTCAACTCTTCCCCCTATTCTTAAAATCACAAGATTTTGCCTAAGAACCACTTGAAACTCTTGTAGTTTTACCTTACATTCTTTTAACAAGGTTTTATTCCTGATAGTCAAATCTTTTTAAGTGTGAAATTCTTAGGAAAAGATCTTACAGATCTTATAAGATAATTAAGTCACTCTTAGTGAGCCTTTGTGTATCAACTGTGAATGGAGGAGGCTGGACTAGACTGTCTCTGTTATTGCTTCCATCTTAGTAAGTTGGTAAATCGATGCCATCCTAGACTCTTTGCCGGATTCCTTCAAAAGGAATATGTGTGATGGGGAGTCATCAACTCCCCATGACTCTCAATGTCTGACTGGCTTGATCATTCCTTTTGGTCGTGATAATGGTTAGAAGTGAGAAAGTACAGTCTCTTCCATTAGAGGGAAATACGGACTGTTAGAAGTTGTAAAAGGGCTCAAGTATTTATGAATTCTATTGATTGTATACATGAGAAGGTACTGACACTCAGTGTCTCAAGTATGCTGGATATTTACAAATTACACTGAAAAATCCCTTAGGTCAAGCAGCAGCATTTCCTACACAAGGACTGCAAACTCCTACCTTAAGCAAACAACTAAAACATGCTGTATGTAGTCACTTCTGCTTTTGGTGGGTTTCAGTTAATTCTGACCTCACCCCTAGCTTCCTGGCTGTGGTCAGGAGTGAAATTTGGATGAGAAGGAGTCAACTTTAGAAACAAAATGCTCCGTTAATGCAGCAAGAGTGGGTGTGCCTGGAATTATGACCCCATGCCTGGAATAAATTACACTGCTGTGTTCAGTACTCTGTGGATACGCCCCTTGTTGTTTCTCCTGCCAGAAAGCCTTTAGGGAGAGAGGGTCTGCATCTCATGTGATAGTCACCCTGGCTTTTAACATATGCAACAAGACTAATCAGTATTTAGTGAACCGAGAATGCTTTGTTCATGTGATAGGCGGGCTTAAAATAAACTTATTTTGCCCTTGCATTTTATTTTGCCTTACAGAATCACAGAAGGTGGAAGTGACCTGGGAGATAATTACATCCAGCCCTCTCATTTTACAGAGGAGGGAACTAAGGCCCCACAATCTAGGCAACCTGCCCAATGTTAACTAATTCCTGGTCTGGGACTACATCATAGGACTATATAAAAGCAGAGGAACAGTATATTCTAACTCATTCTGGATAAGTGCAGCTCTGAGTATTCATTTCTGTTTATTTAACTGGTATTGACATGTAAATCATAGTGTAATAAAAAATACTTATTTACTGAGTATTTACTGAGTCATAAGTCAGGGGCATGACTAATGTGGTACTACCCAAGCAGATGACAAGAGGCAGGACCCAGACTTTTAGCATCATCTCCCTTCACCCGGTAGAAGCTAATGTATTGTCCTATACCAAGCACAATAACGATCCTCTCAAGTGACTCCAGTCATGGAAGGGAAAGGACTGGCATTTCCATCTAATATTCTGTCAAGCAATGTCTCACCTGCAGTGAAATGCAACAACCAACTCCTGAAAGCCTACAACGCAAAACGACAACTGTGTCTCACAGCCTGATGCCCTGGTGAAGTATCTGAGCTGATGGCAGAGTCCTTTGGTCTTATGACCCCTCAGTCTAGTAAAGGTGGAGGTATAAACTCAAGCAGTACTCCTGTGTTCTCAAAGCATTTTTAACATGAAAAGCAATCCTTTCTGAAGTGATGCTTGGTTTTCTTTCTTTATTTTTTTTTTTTAATTTTTATTTATTATTTTTAGAAGGGAAGGGAGAGAGGCAGAGAGGGAGAGAAACATCCATGTCTTGTTGCCTTTCACCTGCCTCCAGCTATGGACCTGGCTGGAGACCTGGCTTGCAACCTGGTTATATGTGCCCTGGCTGGGAATCGAACCAGCAACCTTTGGGTTCGCAGGCTGGCGCCAGAAGTGATGCTTGGTTTTCATTCAGCGGGTGTTTGATACCATTTCTTTAGATAAGAGTCAAAAAAAATTTTTTTTAATCCTGTACCTAAAAAAATTTAAGAAGGGAAATTCAAGTTGCGCCAAGTGTGTGTGACCAGAAGGTGGGACCTCCACTGTCAGGTTTTTGGACCCAAGGGCCACCAGGCAGCCTAGTTGGTGACGCTCATGAAAGGCCTTTCCTGCAATTCGGTCTCAATGGAAGCAATGATTCCAGATAGATGCTTTCCAACAAACACCTTGTAATATGATTATTTGTGTGCTGTCTTATTTCACCTCCCAACTGTAAGCTCCTTGAGGGCAGGGGCTGTGTCTTCTTTACCTTCTGTTTCCTCTATAGCATTTTACAAACAATAGGCACTCAATAATAAATAAATGAATGAAAACACCTTTCTAGTAGTGACCTCCACAAGGAAGGGATGAAAAGAAGGGAAAGGAACCAGGGCCTAGAAGCATTGAATTTCCTGTCTGAGTCTTTCTGAGCCTTTCAAGACTTACTTCCAAAAATCCAGGGAATTCTTTTTCCATGAGTACTCTCAGGTCTTCCTTTGTTAAGTAGCCTTTATCCCCAGCAAATTTGTGAAACGTGAACATCATGGTTTCCATGGCGTGTTCCATTTGAGACGGCATTTTGGTGAGGTCTATTAAAACATATTAAAGAATGTAAAGAAACAGAGTTTACATTCACTTTTAAGCTACACGTATTGTCAGTCTTTTGAGAATAATTAGGAGGACGATTAGATCATTCATTTGATTCTTTCCAGATGCAAAATTCAATGAAGCTAAGAACCAGTTAACCCCTAGTTTGGGGCCTCCTGCTGATGGAAATGGGCACCATAGATGGCTATTGGTGCCCTGAATGAGGAATTTATCCAGTTGCTGCTAATTCTGCATAAGTCACCTAATGAAAAAAAAAACCTCTAACCATTTAGAAAAACAAGATCAGTATCTATCTGTTTAACCGACAAAGCACCTATTGAAAGAACAAGTTTCATCATTTCTCTCGGAGCTGGAAAATGAGACTCCTAGATCTGGTGGAATACCAACCACCCACGCAGTCAAACCTGGTGACTACTAAAACTTCAGCCCCCAAGCGTAACTGGCTAACCTGGTTCAGTCTAATTCTAGGGTTTGGAAATTTGTTTACAAATGAATTTTGTTTGTTGGGTATGTATTCTTTCCTGAAGCTTTGAATTTGTTAGTTGATTGCAACAAGGACATTGATTTGCATTTTTGGTAGTAAAATGCAGTTGTCCCTACTTGAATAAAAGCTACCCATAGCTCATTATCTAGTTCCTTGAGAAGAAAGAAGTAACAGTATAGCCTAACCCCTTTGGGGACCTGATATATTTTGCACAGCAAGGACAGCAGAGTTACTGTCACCGTCTGAGGTAACATGTCAGGGTACATTCGGGTATAATGATCTGGAAGTATGTATCTCATCAAGACCCAGTGCTTAGTACGTGATAGAAAGCTCAATGGATTTTGGCTTAATTGGAAGGAATGCTTTAGCCAGAATAGAGCAACTTTGGCTAATATCACCTAAAATCACTGCTGGAAAGGGAATGGGTGGACTTGAATGGAGACTGTAATATACCATACCCTAAAACAGCAACAACAAAAAAAACACAAGAGTAGGTATTGAGCACAGGCTGAAGGAGAGGCCAGCACTCTCCAGTTGGCTGGAGGGTGCCAACTGGTTTCTGCTGCTGACAGGTGCATTTTCAAAACAGATCCCTAAAATGTTGTCTTCTACAGCGGAGATGGTGGAGTTGGTGAGCTTAAGGATTGAGCAATTCCACTTAAGAATAGTAAACTCTACCTCTTAATTCCCATGAAAGTACAGGAACCAGCATGCCAAAGAATGCACCACTCTAGAGAGTGCTATAAACCAGAATCAGACATGATTCATCTGGAAGGCAGTTCTCTTGGAGACAGCGGCAAATTAATGCTCAAGGTCCACTGTGAGATGAATTCTGGGCAGTGCAAACACACCCTTTTCCCTCTCTTCCTAAACTTATCAAGTCTGGGTCACCACCATTTCCCATATGAGTTCAGATGGCAGTTGGCTTGGATGGAGTCAGCCTTACCTGGATTAGTTCCAGAAGGCCAGCAAATTAAGAGAACTCAACTGAGTGTTACCTAAGGGGGAAGGATGTGGGATTCCACCCCAGGTCTGAAATAACTCAGGAAAGGAGTCTGTCCCACAGAGGTTTAAAAATACCTGTGCCCAAGCTCCCAGAACAGCAGAGTACTTCATGCCAAATTCCCAAATATCCCAGAAATTGGAACTGGCTCTGGGATGCCTAGTTCACTCTCTTCATAGGGCAGAGCAGAATGGAGCTGCTCTGCGAAGTCAGAGTAAAGACTTCTAAAATAAGAAACCAGACTAATTTAGGAACTTTTAAGAAAAACAAGATGTAAGGTAAGGAAATTTTGGCCACCTTTTAACATCTTCAAAAGAATGAATCCAGTCTTCCCTTAGTCAGGGCCTAGGCTTCAGGTCCCTTCAAACCCACTCCGTCCTGTCCATGCTCATCATGAAGTGACACAGCTTTGCTCTCTGAAGACACATCCTTGCCCCAGTGGACACCCCTTCCCCTCCTAGTTTGTTCAGCAAACAGGTTATGAACACAGCAGCAAGCTGACTCTCTATTTGTCTTATATTTGCAACAAGAATGCAGAGCAGGGGCCCTGGCTGGTGGTACAATGGGTAAGGCGCCAGCCTGCAAACCCAAAGGTCGCTGGTTCGATTCCCCAGACAGGGCACATAACCAGGTTGCAAGGCAGGTCTCCAGCCAGGCCTGTAGCTGGAGGCAGGTGAAAGGCAACCATACATTGATGTCTCTCTCCCTCTCTCTAAAAATAATAAATAAAATCTTTTAAAACATCAATTAATTAAAGATGCAGAGCAGTAACTAGCCAGGAGATGTAAGGTTGTGAAGGTAAAAACAACTCTGAAAACCAGGTGAGATGCCCACCGTCTCCTCAGTAACCCTGCCCTAGAAAGGTTACCTCAGGACTACTTGCCAGTTAACTGTTTTGAAGCAAGTGCCAGTACACAGATTTTACAGTAAGATATGGGAAAAGGGGGAAATGTTATGGTTAATACTGTTCTCTTGGTAGTGGATGAATCATGTAGCTCTTCTCCAGGAGTGGCGGTTGCCCCACTGAGTGCTGTCAGCCCTCCCATCTTGGCTGGGGCTGACGCACCACTGACAATTGGTTGCTAAAGCAGCAGTCAGAGACTTGAACTTGGGGTTTGCATCCCCCAACCCTCCACACAAGCTCCACACCAGGGCAGGGGTGGGACTCTTGCTTCTAGCTTGGGTCCACTTTTCACTGGCTGGCCTTGGGGCTGGGGCTCAGGAGAAGCAGTGTCCTCTCTGTGCCCCAGACAACCTACTCCTGAACCTGATCACTTGATCCATTTCTTTGTTCACCTGTCTGTCTCTTTACCTTGGAAGAACTGTGAATTACTCTGTTCTATCCAAGAAACAATAAATAAATGTTTGCAAACTACCGAACAAAATGAACCAAATAAACTTCTTGGCAGGTGTTAACACCCAGTCCTGGGCTGAAAACCTGGGAGCTCGAGCTCAGCAGGACAGGAGCGCGGGGAAGGGTGGAGAGGGCTGGAGAGGGGCCGCCTGGGAATGGAGCAGTGGAGCACAGAGGAGAGCACATTCCATAAGCAGGGGGAAAATATGCGTCCTGTTAAACAGGTCTGGTCAGACCCTGACGTGACTTCTCTTTCTCAGGATTCTCCGGTTCTACTCTCTCTGAGCTCCACAGGATGTAACCTCATTGTTTGTTCATTTAAAAATGGAATCATTATATTCTGATGTCCGTATATCTCCCGTTTGCCTGGGTAATAGGTCTTAAGAGTGGATGCTCCCAAGTCCACAGTCTTTCTCGGTGTAGTTTTCTCTACAGGACAGTCTGGACTCCACAAATGTAGCCACAGTGGTTATATTTTCAGATGTCCTACACTTTGCACATCTTGATCTTATGTCAAGAGACACCCTATACTGCTTGCCTTTGGGAGTTCACCAGCTAAAGGCATACTATTTAATAATATGCCATAAACTATAGTTAACTGTGTTTGTTTCTTGCCCCGTTAAACTGCGGGCTCCTTGAGCAGGGTCCCAGTAGTTGGACCCTGCCCTATTAGAGCCTGCTGAAGAATCAGTTAAGACTGACATTGATAATAATATCAATTTTGATCCTCCTAGGAGTAGCAGGGAAGCAGGAGGCCTCCTTACAAAAGTGTCTGCTCCTGCGCAATACCAAATGTCTCCTCTGGACCCCTGCCCAGATCTAGGCCATAATTTTAAAAAGGACCCTTCTAAAAGAGTGAGAGGTTTGATTTACTTTGCTTTTCCATACTGTAGTTTATTACAGCCCACCCAGAACATAATTGGCAGAGTGTCAGTAAAAACAAACATCTGTTATTTAAAATGTGTTTGAGGTTTCCTTCCTTTTGCTTCAGAGATTTTGAAAAGAAGGAAAAAAACCTTTTCTTAAAAATTAAACCCAAAGCCATTCTTGAACTTGATCCCCAAAGGAAATTAAGAAAAAAATGACTTGCAATGGATCTGGATCCAGGCTGTCTTTTCCACCTTTCACAAAATATAAAGATTGCCCGTTAAAAGAGTGGACAACAAGAAAAGTTCCGGGTGCAATCCACTAGGAAGAAAAAATGCAGAAGCCTTCTCTACCCCAAAGGCGTACATTACCCTCCTCTTTGAAGAATTGTCAGGCAACAGCCTGAATTCGCAAACAATAGCCATTGTGACAACTGCTATTAAATTCGTTGGTGGGTTGCATGGTAGTTATTTAGTGAAGAGCTGGGAAGTGCTGAATAGTGTTAAAAATAAGTATATTCATTCTTTTTGCTGTTGATGTGATAGTCCTGAATTGGGTCTCCAGGAAAATAAGAAGCTTAAGAATGATTCTAAACCATCCTTCAGTTCAGTTTTCCCAGCACTCTGAGCCCTAATTTACACATTATAACCTGAAAGGATTTCACTGTTTTCCCCAACTTGAGAAGACTGGACTGTAGCCAAGGGCATACAAAGTGGGTAGTACTCTAAAAAAGTCACATTTTTGGAACTGCCAGTGGAAAGCAGGGAGGCACCCAGCCTCAGCTCTACTCAGGCCAAGGCCCAATTTCACTGAGGCTACTTGAAAGGTTGGCTGGAAGCCAGGCATGGGAGGAAGAGGGCCCATCTAATGTGGTATGCAGGAAACATCAGGGAGGATCATCTATCACCTAGAAATCAGGGGACTTTGTGCTCAGGGGACTCTCAAGGAAATGTAGTGAACTAGTAAATTCCACATGGTGGAACAAGCACCATGATGAAAACGGTAACTTTGGACTGTTGAGGAAGGTACATACCGCTTAGTAGAGATGACTAAATAGAAACTGGACAGGAATCTCTAGGGGCAGGGCTGATGAAAAAATTTCAAATGAGTTATACGAACTCATTCCTGCCCCAACCCCTGGCATTATCTTTCGCAATCTGCTGAAGCACAGTTGGAGGCAAAGATCACTGATAGGGTGTTTCCTGAGCCTGGCCTCACCTGAAGGGCAGGATATAAAAATCCAATGCTGCAGGTTGAAACTCAAACTGCAGGCGGGTGGCGGGCGGGGTCTGCAGCAACTGCAAACCTCTTAACGGGAAAAGCTCCTTTCCCAGTAAAGCTGAGGCTGCCAGGCACAAAGCCGATAACCCCGCATTGGTCTCAAGTCGGCCCAATCTAATTGCTGCCTTCACCCATAGCTCAGCCAAAGAATCTTCTCTCCTTAAGATAGCCTGCCAGTCTTGGTGTGACTCACTTCCTGTTGGAAAATGCCCTCTCAGATGGCACAGTTCCCCTTCCCCTTCAGGGAGTGTTCTGTCTACACCACCTGCAGAGTAGCCAGAACCATCAGGGCCACACCCACATGGTCTCAGAGCTGAGTCACTGGCCTCCACTAGGAGAATCCCGGAGCCCTCTGTACTAACCCCGCCCTGCAGAATGCTCCCAGGACCCCTCCCCGCCCCGCCCCAGAGAAGGCCGGGTGGTGGGTGGGCTTAATGTCTGGCCTAAAGCTATGCTGGTCTGGCCTCAACCCTTCTGCATTCCTCACCACCCCCACCCAACAAGGCAGAGACCCAGTTTCACGTAGATGGAGCCCAGCTGAGGCTGGAGAGTAAGTATCCAGGGCCAGGGAAAGTGCCATTCTTTTGGTCAAGTTCTTGTGTGACCAGGTACCCAGCACATCTGTCTCATTGCACTGGGCCAGGTTAACTTGGGTTGGAAGGTTCTTCATCAAGCCTGCTCTTCCCCCATTTCTTTTTAGTTCCAGTTGCTCAATATAATAGACCTCCTTCCCTCAGCAGTTAAGAACCTTCTAGTCTAGCAAACAACAGGAAACCCAAGCTGAAGCATCTGGGCCAGGCACTGAGGAGTATCCTTCAGGAGGGGTATCCGCGCCCAGCCCTCCCCAGCCGACCCCAACCCTTCCCCAGCCTGCTCTGGCCATCCAGCTGGGAGGAGGCTACCAACAGCTGGACAGAGGTCAGCATGCAGCTGGAGCCCACAAAGAAACAAGCTGTCAGGACACGGAGCCAGAAGTGGGGATGCGGATAACTGCGGAGACTAGTTGAAAAGTAGGCAAGTGGGAGTTAAGAAACAGAAACGGAGGAGAGACCAGACCCTGGGCACCAGTGTCCAAGTCCAGAAATAATGGGCAAGGGTCCCCTCCTCCGGTCCCTGCGGACCTGGGGAGGGATGGCACCGGGACCCTGCTCGCCTCGCTGGGTGTGGCCAGAGTGCGGATACCCCCACCCCCCACCTCCGCGCTGGGCCACACGGCGAAGCCCGGGTGATCGGCCCGAGCCGCCGATGAGGGGCTTTTCCTGGCACCGGGTCGGGGCAGAGGGCAGCCGGGGAGCGGCGGGCAGAACTCACCTTGGCTGGAGGCGCAGCAGGATCGCTAGGCGGGCTGGGACGTGCTGCCAGTGAGGAGAGCGCCTCGGGCTGGGAGCCTTAGTAGGTGGGGGTTGGGGGAGGCAGGAGGAGCTTGGGAGGGTGTCGAGCCTCGGCTCACCCCACCCCTTTTCCTCCCGCCTCTTCCTGCCCCCACCCCCACCCCACCCCAGGCGCCACGCTCACACCCTTCTCGCCAGGAAGGTGCAGAAGGACCTTACTCCTGGCCTCCAGGCCTCCCAAGTGGAATGATTATCGTAAACGTATCCTACACAAATATTCGTGAATATTTAAGGTCATCCCCACCCTCGGCCATGCCTTTCTGCTTGGGTTTGGTTTGAGTGAGTGAGTGAGTAAATCAAAGGATCCAGAGGCGGGGTGGGCGGGTTCTGGCCGGGAACCAGATTTGAGCGGCTCCTGTTAACCTACAGGTCTAGGAATTATTTTCTAGAAGACACCGCATGTAGGGAGGGGCACCTGGAGTCCTAGCGTCCTGGCTCCGCGCCCCTGTCAGTGCGCATCTTGAGGAGAAGCCGAGTTTATTCGCCGCCTCCGCCACCCCCTGGCTGCTTCGCTGAGTTGCGCAGGGAGGGTGCTGTGGGGCTCGTCAGCTCTACAGGACTTTTGTTGAAAGGGGTTAGCGTGCGGGGCTTCACTGGGTCAATACTTCAGCTACAGTTGTGGTTGACACTGTTAAAACATATATTTCAAAGCCTTCTTTTTGTCCTGCAATTAATTGGACCATTGGGTCCTCAACGCCCTTTAGAAGACATTTCTGGCCCTGGCTGGTGGCACAGTGGATAAGGTGCCGGCCTGCGAACCCAAAGGTCGCTGGTTTGATTCCCCAGCCAGGGCACATAACCAGGTTGCAAGCCAGGTCTCCAGCCAGGCCCGTAGCTGGAGGCAGGTGAAAGGCAGCCATAAATTGATGTCCTTCTCTCCCTCTCTGCCTCTCTTCCTTCCCCTCTCTATAAAAATAATTTTAAAAAATCTATTTTTTTAAAAAAAGTAAATTTCTTCCATACATTTAAAGGAAAAACTTAAATGTTTCCTAGCAAATAAGTATCCCTCCATTGATTCAAATTGTGGTTTGGGGTTAAATGCAAACTACTAGCAGCTGTTGGTGGAAAAGGACCCAGTCTCAAGTCCTGGGTTTTCCTTTGTTCCCTAGGGAGGTCCCGGCAGGAGTGAGTGAGCTAATGCTCAAGGAATGAGCCGACTCAGGGAATCCTTCACATGCTGCTATGTGACTAACCTTGACTCTTGCCAGGAAAACCCCACTTGGATTACAGCTCTCATTCCTGCCGAGTTCCTGCAACAGTGGTGCTGACTGTTCTGGGGAGCAGTTCTTCAAAACTTCCATACACTTCCAAGTTCTTCCCTGGCCCCGGTCAGGCTCCAATCATGAGTGGGGAAAATCCTGGATTTTAGTTCCAGGGAAGGTCAGGTGGATTTAACGTAAGAACGCTCGAGTCTGCGTACGCCTTACTTGAATTCTTCATTTGATTCACAAACCTTTGGAATGCTTAGTGTACATGCTGGGCCCTGGGAATTCAGGGATGAGTCAGTCTCTCCCCTCAAAGAGCTTCAAGTCTTGGTGAAACTGGAAAAGTTGGCATTTGTGCTGCCTGTTGCTACCAAAACCGTTAAGTAATGACAAGGATGGAATCTTGATGGGTGCTTTATTCAGATATTGGCAAGAGAAGAGAGTGGGTTATGTACCCTAAAAACCATTTTAACATATCATTTCAGGGAAAGGGAGGTAAGGGGTTTGGAATTCCAAGGAAAAGGTTAATTAGATAAAAGTTGCAGCCCCAAGATTTTCCTAGCATCCTTTCATCTACTGACCAGCGATTCTTTTTGTGTCCCAGTCAGCTAGATGTGTCCTCTCCCTGGAGCACAATGGCACAGATGCCATCTTGATCCCATGCAGTCCTCCTTGGGCGCATAGGTTGAATAGCTTATTGGCCTCTAGGAATCAGGGTAGGTCCAGTCATGCATTCTATTTAGTGGAACAACAGCTTTCTACATGCATTAATCAATAAGCCTATAACTAAAGCTAAAAATTTTAAACTCTGGAGTCCCCCTATCACTGGAAGACAGATAAGCAAACAGAAATTAAAATTAAAATTCATGAGTTCAGTGAATGGTAAAGAATACTAATGGACACTATGAAATGATAGAGGTGGGGCCTCTGAATTCCCTTTGTGTGGTTACAGAACAACTCGCTGGAGGAAACAAATTTGATGGGTGGTTTAAAAATAACAATACCACTTATCGTGACTTTTAAAATCTGCCAAAATTGTTACAGTCTTATTGTAGAAGGTTTGGATAATATAGCAATGTATAAGAAAGAAAATAAAATTATTTGTAAATGCATAAACCAAATATAAATATTTCCATGTATCTCCTTCTAGTCTTTTTATGAGTATGTAATATATAAATTTACATAACTTGAGGATTTAGAGGGTTTTAAAACAAAATAATCACAGAAGGCACTCTTGAATTTGATTCCTAAAGAGAATTCAAAAGCGTGTTGAAGAAATGGATCTGGATCCAGGCTATCTCTCCCACCTTTCACCAAACATAAAATTTGCCCACTGAAAAAGTGGGCAACAAAGGAAAAGTTCCAGGTGCAACACGATAGGAATAAAGGACTCAGAAGCCTTCTGTATCTCAATGTTGTACATTCACTTTTCCTTGATGAGTTATCGGGCACCAGCCTGAATTAGCAAACAATAAATACCCATTGGAACAACTGCTATTAAATCCATTGGTGGGTTGGGTGGTAGTTATTTAGTAAAGGGTGGAAGTGCTGAAAATTGTTAAAAATAAGTAAATTTAATTTTTTTTTTTGCTGAAATTGTGATCACACTGATTATAAAATTATGCATTCTGGCCCTGGCTGGTGGCACAGTGTATAAGGCACCAGCCTGCAAACTCAAAGGTTGCTGGTTCAATTCCCAGGGCAACATAACCAGGTTGCAAGCCAGGTCTCCAGCCAGGTCTGTAGCTGGGGGCAGGTGAAATGCAACCATACATTGATGTCTCTCTCTCTTTCTACCTCTCTCCTTTCCCCTCTCTCTGAAAATAATACATAAAGTCTTTTAAAAAATTATGAGTTCTATTTTGTCTTGTAACTTTACTATTTTTGTGTCATTAAATACTGATCAAAAGCATGAATGTTCATTCATTCACTCATTCTTTGTTGTTGTTTTTTTCTTTCTAATTCAACAAATAATGATTCAACTACACTGTGACTTCTCTGCTATTTTCTCCAGCCTGCCAGCCAGATTCCCAGACCCTAGTAGCTAGGGTGCTACAAGATGAAAGGGACTTCAGTTTCTAAAACATGGCACCAAAGTGCTGAGGATAGTGATGAGAATGGACGGCAAAAGTTCTTTCTCTGCCAGCAATTTAAATGCATAGGTTTGCTGTGGGAATTATAATAATTTTGCAAGTCAATAGCATAGAGGATAATATCTGTTAATAAGCCAAAAACTCCAAACAAATGACACATTAATCACACTATTGTTCCAAGCAAGGAGAGGTAAAGGAATAAAGTTCAAAATTAATATGAAGTGTACCTTCTTATGAGAAGAGACACTTGGGAGAGCTGGTGACCAACCTACCAGGACAAAAATAGAAGTCCTAGTTGCTAGAGCATATTGCTAGGGAATGAAGTCTTTAGTGTTGGGGTTGGGGAGAGCTGATCTCTTTCACAGGCTGCTGTGGGAAAATCTCAAATAGTCCTCACAAACTTTCAGTATTTATAGTGTAAGTGTCCCCTTGCCAAGGTTGCCTCTCCACATGGTCTTATTGTAAGCCCCTTGTGGGGCTCCTTCACAGCTAGACTGCAAACTGCTTGTCAGCAACAGATGAAGAAAATAACATCCTGGCAAGACTTACTTCATTCTTATATCAAAACAACTTTTTTTGGCCTTTACCATAAACAAATAGATTTAAAACAACACTTAAGTCATAAACAAGTGGACTTAAAATCATATTAAACCAATACATGATAGTAGTGGTAGGCCTACAAAGCTCCAAGTACCTGACATTCTTTTTTTTTTTCTCAATGTATGGTTATGTTTCACCTGCCTCCAGCCACAGACCTGACTGGAGACCTGGCTTGCAACCTGGTTATGTGCCCTGGCTGGGGAATCGAACCTGAGACCTTTGGGTTTGCAGGCTGGCACTTTAACCACTGTGCTACCAGCCAGGGCCCTGACATTCTTATGATCTCACTCTAGGAGGAGGGGTCCCAGGAAGTTCTTTCTCCAGAAAGTTGGGCCTTGTAAACCACATGCACACAATGGAGCTAGCTCTGCTTACCTGGTGATAGGTTATCAAACTAGGGACCAGTGCCTGAGCCAGAATTACCCAGCTCTGGGGTCACAGGAGTTGAAGGAGAGATGTGCAAAGAGGAGCAGACCAAAAGGCCTTCAGAGGGATGGGAACAGAGGCCAGAGACAGTGTGACCCCTAGAACAAGAAGGAAGCAACGTTCAAGTTCTCCACCACGCCAATGGTACATCCTAGTGCACAAAATATGGGAGCAGGAGTCATTGTTCTACTAATGAGGCTATATCGGGTATTTTTTCCACTTCTCCTTTAGGCATAGCAACAACACCCATTACTCTGTGGTTCTCAATTCTTTTGGGTTTGTGGCTGCAGTAAAGAGGTTAACCATCCAGTAGAAATGCATGTTCTTCCTGTCATAGTGTAGAGGGGTGACCGGGAAGTGACTGCTTAGCCAGGGATTGTGTTCCTAACACAGCTTGCTCCTAGGTGGGACTGTGACTAGTCATCAGCAAATGGAACTAGAAGTGAAAGGTGTCACTTGCAGGCCAATGTGATTAAGAGGTGGCTTTTCCACATTCTTTCTCTTCATCTGCCAAACCCTGGGGCTTGAGGGTTGGAAGAGCCACATTTGGAAGTAGCCTGGCTCCCTGAATCATCGAGTGGGGGAAAACCACCTGCTGACCAGGAACACCCTTGCTGGTCTAATTACATGGGGGGAAAAGAACCCCGGAATTTGGAGGTTTAACTGTTACAGTATAACTCTAACGCATAAAGTGGCATTCTTTTGAATTAAAAAAATGTATTTATTATTTTTTAGAGGAAGAAGGGAGGGAGAAAGAGAGAAAGAGAAACATCAATGTGTGAGAGAAACATCAAAGGGCTGCCTCTTGCGCACCCCCAACCAGGTACCTGGCCGCAACCCAGGCATGTGGCCTGACTGGAACTAGAGCAGTGACCTTTAGCTTTGTGGGTTGATGTCCAACCCACTGAGCCACACTAGTTAGGTCAAGTGGCATTCTTTGAGTACTAGTATTTTTGGCAGTATACTCAAAAAGATTAAGCAGCATCTTCAGGTCATGATGAAGGCATAGATCGGCATGCTGCATCTCCCTCCGCAACTAAGGATTACATCCACCTCAAAACTAGAGACAACCAGGGACCTCAGAAAATCAAGCTACATGGAAGTCCAACAAACAAAGATATGAAGAAGAAATACTCATCCAGACAGGTAAGAGGGGTGGAGCTGGGACAGAGAGGATGTGGTTTGGTGGCACTGCAGTTGAGGTCGGATACCCACTGGGGTTGGCAGGTGGAAAGTGTAGTCTGTAGTCACACATTAAAAAAAGTAGGGACACCTGGGGAGTGCTCCAGACTGCGCAGCTCACCATCCCAGTGGCAGTGTGGGGGAGGGGAGCTTCATTGCTTCTGACTGTGAAAACTAGTGGGGGTTTGGGTAGAGGAAGAAGCTGCTGGTCTCTTAGCAGAGTCTGTTTACTTAGAGGCTCCCACAGTCCTAGAACCTCCCCAGACCCACCCACTCTGGGAACCAAGGCCAGGGCAATAGCTAAAGAGGTGCCAGTCCCATATGGGAAGTAGAAGTGCCTGGAAAAGGGGCAAGTGCTGAGCAAGCGGTATTGTTCTCTCTCAGACCCCTCCCCCGAATACAGTGCCACAGCATGGTGAAATGGGTCGCCCCATACTGATGAGTACCTAGGGCTCTGCCCCTTAAATGTAACAGGTGTGACAGCTCTACCTAATACACAGAGCCTCTCAAGTTGAGGAGACAGAGAAGTATGGCCTCAAAAAGAAAACAGATCAAAGTCCCAGTGACCAAACTAGGCAATGAAGGAATAGCAAATCTGACAGATGCACAGTTTGAAATGCTGATGATAAAGATGCTCACAGACTTGACAGATATGTTTAAATACAGCAAACACAGAAGAGAGGAAGTGAAGGCTATGCTAAGCAAAATGAAGGAAAATCCACACAAAACCAATGGTGAAGGGAGGGAAACAGGGGTTCAAATCAATGATTTGGAACATAAGGAAGAAATAAACAGTCAACCAGTATAGAATGAGGAAACAAGAGTTGGAAAAAAATGAGGAGAGGCTTAAGAACCTCCGAAGCCCTGACTGGTGGCTCAGTAGATTGGTGCTGGCCTGTGAACCCAAAGGTCATTGGTTTGATTCCCAGTCAGGGCACAGAACCAGCTGCAAGCCAGGTCTCCAGCCAGGTCTATAGCTGGAGGCAGGTAAAAGGCAACCATACATTGATAATTCTCTCCATTTCTTTCTCCCTCCCTACCCTTCTCTCTAAAAATAATGAATTTAAAAAACCTTTTAAAAAGAAAGAACCTCTGCACCAGCCTGCAAATCCAAAGGTCGCTGGTTTGATTCCCCAGCCAAGGCACATAACCAGGTTGCAAGCCAGCTCTTCAGCCAGGCCCATAGCTGGAGATAGGTGAAAAGCAACCATACATTGATGATTCTCTCCCTCTTTGCTTATTTCTCTGGAAATAAAAAATAAAAATCTTGAAAAAAAAAAAAAAAAAACAAAACCTCTGAGATGATTTTAAAATGTGCAACACCTGAACCATAGGGGTGCCAGAAGAAAAAGAGTAAGAGCAACAAATTGAAAACTTGTGTGAAAAAATAATGAAGATCCAATTCCCAGTCAGGGCACATAACCAGGTTGCAAGCCAAGTCTTTAGTCAGGTCTCTAGCAGGAGGTAGGTGAAAGGCAACCATACACTGATGTTTCTCTCCCTCTCTGCCTCCCTCCCTTCCCTTCTCTCTAAAAATAATGAACAAAATCTTTTAAAAAATAAAGTAAATGTTTAAAAACATAATGAAGGAAAACTTCCCAAATTTGATGAAGGAAATAGACATACAAGTCCAGGAAGCACAGAATCCCAAACAAGCTAGACCCAAAGAGGACCACACCAAGACACAGTATAATTAAAATGCCAAAGGTTAAGGATAAAGAGAGAATCTTAAAAGGAGAAAGAGAAAAGAAGAGAGTTACCTACAGAGGGATTCCTATAAGACTATTGGCTGATTCCTCAATAGAAACTTTTCAGGCAAGAAGGGCCTGGCAAGAAGTATTGAAAAGGAAGGACCTACAACCAAAATACTGTATTCAGTAAAGTTATCATTTAGAATGGAGGGACAGATAAAGTGCTTTCCAAAGTAAAGGGATTAGGAAACATAATTGGTAGGTGCAAGATAGATGGGGGAAGTTAAGAATAATATAGGAAAGGGTGAAATCAGGGCACTTATATGCATGACCCATGGACATGAACTAAGGAGGATGATATTGTGGGAGGGAAGGGGAATCCTGGGTGGAGGGAAGCAAAGAGAAAAGAAATTGAAACAACTGTAACAGCATAAGCAATTAAAAAATAAACAAAATATTAAAATGAAAATGAAAAGAGATTAAGCAGCATGTATGGTAATTACACTATTATACTGATTACTGGAGCATTGTGGCACTGTTTGAGTAGACTGGTTTACTGCTATAGTCGCTCTCTCTTTCATACTCCCACAGGTGCTGGCAAATGCATATGGTTTCTTGGTTTCTTCATGTGTATCACATTGTGCCCTGCACCACACAGAGACTATGTATAGTTTAGCTCCACAGCCAGTCTGCTCAGGCATCGTGTTAATGTGTGAATCACAGCGGTAGCAAAAAGTAGCTAACATTTAGGAGACCTAGTCTGGAGTCACAGTGATCCTGCATGGCACTTCAGTTGAGAACCCAAGTAATAGCTGCCTGGAGAAGGCTTTGGCCAGCAAAACAAAACAAAAAATAAAGCAACCCCTTCCCCCCTGTGTGGTTGTACCTGTACACCCCCAAATAGGGAAATATAATTGATTAAACATCCCCCATTTTTTTAACATTTAGGTTATTACCATTGTTTACTGTCATAGATAATAATTAGATATAGAAAGATTACTTATGAATAAATATCTTTGCCCACATGTTTGTTTTCTTAGGGATAGATTACTGTTAGAGGCTATCATTTTGTTTGTTTGTTTATGTGGATCATAAAGGACAAGTGAGGATTAGGGATATTCTGTGAGGCACACAGCGGAGAAAAGCATGCGCCAGAGCGTGAAATGGTGGGGGAGTGTGTCTATTCAGGAATTCCCCCAGTTCTGCTTGGGAAGAGAGCAGAGTCCTTTAAGGTCTTGGAAGGGGATGAGCCCAAGAGGAGGTGCCTTCCTTGGGGTGCCTGCATTCTCTGCTAAGGAGCTTGAGCTCATTTCTGAATGTAACAAGGAGCCAGGAGCCACTGAAGAATGTTAGAGAGGGAGTGAGTGACTCTTGCACTTACCAGCTACGTGACTCCAGGCAGATTATCTCGCCACTGTGAACCTGAGTGTCTTTATGGATGAAATAGGCATAGACACCTGTCTTGTGGGGCTACGGCAAGAAGGAGCCAAGTAATGACCATCAAGGCATCCCAAGCCACCCTAGCAGGCAGCAGGTTACAGACAGAGGATTCAGCTGCTGTGTGATCGATCCCTCACTGCAGAAAGCCTTAAGCAGGTGGAGCAAGTTCTGCCGTGTGTGGTTTGTGGGTAAACACCTTTGGGCAGACTTCCCTTTAGGGAACCAGCGGGCTCCAGGAAGGATAGACTTGCCTGGCTAACTCATCTCTCGGAAACTCGGAAGTTGAAGGACTACAGCCTTTTATTTATTCTTCCTTTCTTTCTATTTTTAAAAGATTTAAAAATTTTTATTATTTTTAGAGAGAGGGGAAGGGAGGGAGGCAGAGAGGGAGAGAGACATCAGTGTATGGTTGCCTTTCACCTGCCTCTAGTCAGACCTGCCTCTAGTCAGACCTGGTTGGAGACCTGGCTTGCAACTTGGTTATGTGCCCTGGCTGGGAATCAAACCAGTGACCTTTGGGTTCTCAGGCCAGCGCCTTATCCATTGTGGCACCAGCCAGGCCTTTACTTTTTTTTTTTTTTTTTTTAAGGCAGCACTTGTAGCTTGGGGTTTGAGACCACATGCTTTTTTCTATAGGTGAGCTTTAAGCTGCAAATTTTAATAATTATAATCTATGAAATACTTATTAAGTGCCTACTGACCCAGCATGTTCTGAGTACTGAGATATGTTAATGACTGAGACAGGTAAATTTCTGTCCTCAGAAGCCTTATAAAGACAAATAAAGTACAAATGAAGGGGTGTTGCTGGAGAAAGTCCCAGAACTCCATTCTTCTAGCCAATGCAGTAAAGAATTACGGATCAGTGAGTCTATTACCGTTTAAGCAAGTAGGGTTTATGGGCAACATGTTCTCATGGAAGAGAACAGGCCTTGCCGAGATGGGGAGAAGAGGAGAGGTGCCAAGAGCAAGAGCCAGAGTGGCCTGAGACTGGGGAGCAAGGGAGAGCAGTCCTTTGTTCTGGGGACTATAGTTGGCAGAAAGGACTGAAGAAGTTACATATTAATCCATAAGTAAAGGCAGTCCCGGCTTTGGGGGAGGGGAGGGGCATGAATACCCAAAGTTATTAAATGGGTTTCTTCCTTTGGGCACTGTGGTTCCTTTCTGGCCCTTCAGACTTTGGGATGAAAACACAGTTTCAAAGGCTTTCTTTTCCAGATAGTGGAAAAGATACATAGAATTTCAAGGACTGCCAAGGCAGTGGGTGGGACATGTATTCCTCCTCCCTGCCTTGGTTTGCTATCCTACTTGACAGGGAGAAAAGATCCATGATGGGAAAAACAAGGGTCTGAATAAGAGAAGAATTGAAGGGTAAGAGAGAAGAAAGTCAGGGAAGACTACACAGAGGAGGGGACAGTTAAACCCAGACTTAGAGGGAGAAGAGGAACTAGAATTGCAAGTAAAGGAGGAGCTTGGAGAAAGCTTCTCTAGAGGAGGGAGAATATGTGCAGAGGCTGGGAGGCTGGGAGGCAGGGAGGGCCTTGGTCTGAGAAGGGAACTGCAAAACCACCGGTGTGCCTGTAGTGTGGTGAGCCCAGGAGAGGTGATGCGAGATGAGTTGGACAGGTAGTATGGTACATAACAGAATGGCTAAGAACACTGCCTTCGCAGAGAATCCTGTTTTGTCTGCCATGTCATCTAACCTTTCCAAACCTCAGTTTTCTCATCTGGAAAATGGACTTGAATATAAATGAGAAAATGCATGTAAGTACTTAGCAGAGTGCCTGGCACATAGTGAGTGCCCCCACTCATGTTAACTAAAATGATTATTAATAGATGGGGGTAGGTTGGAGACAGATGGCCTATGTTGAATCCTGGCTCTGCTGCATGACTGCTTTGTACCACGGGCAGGTCAGTCTCTGCTTCTTCTGTGTCCTCATCCACAAAGTTGGTTTCAAATCCCTATCCTGTGTGGCAGTTTATGGTGGGACTTGTGTGAAGTGATTTATGTGGAGCCATCCTGAAGATAGGAGCCAACCCCACAAGGTGTTTTAATTATTTAAAAACATGTTCCTGAATATGTTCAGTTTCTTAATAAGCACTCAAAACAGAAACTAGCAAAACCTTAATGAAAATGAGTCCGAAATTGGTGGGTCTGCTTATGTTGTGGATTGGAGTGGCTGACAGCAAAACCTGGGACTTTTAGCCCTCCTCTTCCACTTTCTAGTCATAAGGAACCCAGATTCCCAGGCCTTTTCCAAGGATGAAAAAACCAAGATTCTCTCCCTTGAGATAATTAGGCCAGAACAGAACACCAGATTGTCTGAATCCCAAGAAGCTTGGTGTTGGGGGAGAACCCCTGAAAGACAGCACCTACCCACCATGGGCTGTGGTCTACCAGTCTCACATGCAGTTCCCTTTTCTTTATTAAAACTTAAGAACAGCCCTGGTTGGTGTGGCTCAGTGGATTGAGTGCCGGCCTGCGATCTGAAACATCACTGGTTTGATTCTCAGTCAGGGCACATGCCTGGGTTGTGGGTGGGGTCCCCAGTCGGGACATGTGAGAGGCAACAGCGTACTGATGTTCCTCTTCTGCTCTTTCTCCCTCACTTCCCCTTTCTCAAAAAATAAATAAAAGCTTACAAAACAAAACTTAAGAACAAGTGTTCCAGGCACAAATCTGTGGGCTGCAAAGTTAAGCCATGGATATTCTATGTTTATTGATAGTGGAATGAGGCTGGAAAGGGCTCGGACCCACAAACAGGAGACGCCATGGAGCCCGTGACTCAAACCCCTTGTGAAATGCTAGCTGCTTGGTTTGAACCGATTCCTCAGCTAGGTTAGCCAGCCCGGAGCTCCGAGGTTTCCGGGCAGTCCTGTTTCCAGGCTGGGAGCTGCGGGGAGGCGCTTTGTCCTGGGAGAGGGTGTGTCCTTACTTCCTAGCTAATCCTGTGGGTCCCTCTGGTGGTTGGAGATTGAGTAGCTCTGCAGTGGGGTTTCCTTTCTCTTGAGTGGCCCTGGCCGAATAAGAAGCCGGAAGTCTTGCCTTAGAAACCCACGGAATGAATACGGGGCTGGGAAGTTTACCCAGCTGACGAGAGAAGGAGACTGTGATTTAGGTTGGCATGTCGCGCCCCCTTTGCTCATGACTTTGTGGGCATTTCTCAGAACTTGAGCTGTGGGAATAGCCATGCTCTGTGTACAAGATGAATATATTAATATATATGTGTGTTATATACACACACATAGATGTTCATATTAAATATATTATTTATATATATAAATAATGTATTTAATAAATATATTAAATATATGAATAGAGATGAATATATATTTATATAGATAGATGGATTAAAATATATATATACATAAAAAAAGATGTTAGCTCTAGCTGGTGTGGCTCAGTGGATAGGCACCAGCCTGCGAACCCAAAGGTCACTGGCTCAATTCCTAGTCAGGGCACATAACCAGGTTGCAAAGCCAGGTGTCCAGTTAGATCTGTAGCTGGAGGCAGATGAAAGGCAGCCATACATTGATGTTTCTCTCCCTTTCTTCCTCCCTCCCTGCCCTTCTCTCTAAAAATAATGAATAAAATATTAAAAATAAAAGATGTTAGGCTGAAGTAGTGTTTGGTGCCATATAGATCAAAACCTCAATTAGGTATAGAATTTAACCAGTTTTATTGGTTGGATTTTAAGTGAATTCATTCAACAGTTTTGAGCACATTCTGAAAGCCAAAGTTCTTAGTTATTGGAGATATACTTGCTGGTAATCACTAGGGTTCTCTTTGAGGTCTATATTGATCATATATAAGAATGAAAAGAGCCCTGGCTGGTAGCACAGTGGACAAGGCGCTGGCCTGTGAACCCAAAGGTCGCAGGTTCGATTCCCCAGCCAGGGCACATAACCAGGTTGCAAACCAGGTCTCCAGTCAGGTCTGTGCCTGGAGGCATGTGAAAAGCAACCATACATTGATGTCTCTCTCCCTCTCTTGCCTCTCTCCCTTCCCCTCTTTCTAAAAATAATGAAATAAAAAATGAAATAAAATATTAAGTTTGAAAAAAAAAAAAAAAATGAAAAGGTGCTCCAGCCCTGACTGGTGGCTCAGTGGATTGAGTGCCAGCCTCAATCCAAACCTGAGAACCAAAGAGTCTCAGGTTTGATTCCTAGTCAAGGCATATGCCTGGGTTGCAGGCTGGGTCCTGGGCTGGGGGTGCATGAGAGGCAACCACACAATGATATTTCTCTCCCTCTCTTTCTACCTCCCTTCCCTTCTCTCTAAAAATAATAAATAAAATATTAAAAAAAGAAAGAGTACTCCAATTTCACTTATTAATAATTAACACCATAATTGTATAGTCTACAAAGTGTGTCTCATATGTTATCTTATTTGTTCCATGGGATTACCCCAAGATGTATTTTTAATTGATTAGAGCTACGATTATAGTAATAGTTACTATACAAAAGACCTGTTAGATTCTAAGTCTGTTTTCAGCTTAGCTGAGGGTGTATGCAAAGCCCTAATGGAATCCAGTTAAGTCTAGTCTCTCTCTTGCCATCATCTCTCTCTGCCTTCCTTTGGGTAGAGCAGGACCGCTGTTTTTAGGAGACGAACCAAAGTTAGGCAGGAACATGAGGACTGTTCGCACACAGTTATGATGGAAGGTGGTGATGTGGCCAGCCCTGCACACGTGTAGACAGTAAGACCAATAGGAATTCAAAAGAGCAGGCTCCGTTTGGCCGGGATTCTTAAATATAACTTCAAATATAAATATGAACTGAGTTTTGAAGGTTGGGTCAGATTTAAGAACTGGTGGGCTACGTGGAACAGGTGCTAAAAGGAGGGCAACCCTGGGGAGGAGCAACATGACTAAAAATGCAGGGGGGCAAGTGTGCGGGACACATTTGGAGGAACAGCAGATGCAACTAGGAAAAGGGTTTGGGTGAGGATAAGGGCTAGGTGATTGCTGCTTGTGAATTCCAGGCTAGTGATTTAAAATGTAGGTGTGACTAAGCCACAGAAATTTGAACCACCAAGGACTGGAGGTGGGAGAAAATGCAGGCCAGGAGATAGAAACCTGAACTGGAATGATGGTGGTCAGAGAGCCCGGGACAGTACAAATATCCGAGGCAAATCCGTAGGAAGACTCCTCTGGGCCCCAATACTTAGCTGTAGGGGACAGGAGATAAACACAATCATTTATGTCTTGCATTCTCTTTTAAGGGCATTTTCACACTCATTATTTCCCCATAAAAACCTGTAAGAAGATAGGGTAGGGAGGTAGGGACCGCTATCTCCATTTTCCAGCTAAGAAGGAAGAACCATAGAACCTGCCTGAAATCACACCGCAGGTGGGTAGTCAATAGAGGTTCAGAATTCAGGTTTTTTAAGACCATGGGAAGAAGATAGTAGGATGTGAGAATCCAGAAGGAGATGACTTCAGGGAACTTGGGTGCAGTCAGCCCACTGCAGGCAGTGCTGTGAATTACGGGCTCTGAAGGTGGTGACTGGGTTATTGGGTTTGGTAATACGGTAAGGACATGTTTGATCCTGGGAAAGCAATTTTAGCCACGGGGAAGAGAAAGCAGTCTGGCTGCAAGGAATTGAGGAGGTTTAGTAGTGAGAAATGAGGAGAGAGAATGAGCTAGCCTTTACGGCCTAGCTGCCCCCCTGGCGTTAATTTACACCTTACTCATCTCTCACATTTGGATTTCTTCCTCTGCCAGTTCGTATCTGTATGGGTTGGATTTACAAAGTTCTTGAGGTCTTGTCTTTGTTTTGCACTTGTACCAGAAACCCCAGTGCCCCTGCAGGTCGTGTTTAATGGTAATGTTGCAACTAAGTTGCTGTGAGGATAAAATATGAGCCTGGTGACAGGAACAATTTTCTCCGCTCTGGCTGAAGTCTTGGTTGAGAGAGGTAGGGCGAGGGCTGGGATTACCACTGGTTTTCACGGCCTGTTCTCACAGGGTGATCCAATGAACCAGAACCCCGTTCCCAGCCAGTTCAGACTTGCCGTTCCCTCCCAGTGTTTTCTTTCTTGACTGCGGTCATCCAAGCATGTATTCAGTGGTGACTGGGGAGATTTAGGAGATTAGGACGAGCAGAGAAACAAAGTATGAATTATTGCAGTTGCTGCATAGGTGTGGTCCTCTCCAATCTCTCTGACATAATTTTTAACACATCTCGCACCAGGTTCATAGACCATACAGTAGGGTCATTGTGAGGTGGGTGGGGGAGGCGAGTCAAGAGGTTGTGAGGTTTAGTGAATGTGGAGAGATCCTTGCCACCATCACTGGAGGTGGGCCCAGAGCTGTTGGAGGAATGACTAGCTTCATAATCCTTTATATACAGAGGTGGGCAAAAGTAGGTTTACAGTTGTGAGTACAAGAAACACAGAGTAGATTATAAGAATGTGTAAATAATGAAGGCGGGCAATTTGAATGTATCAAAGTGCACTTTGCCATTGCGACATTCTTCTGAGTTAATAAAACTATTGTAATAATCATAACTACATGTCTTTTTCCATATGAACAACTGTAAGCCTACTTTTGCCCACACCCTGTATTTGCATGACTATATATTTCATTTATAGATTCCTTATTTGCTTATTTTTCTCTCTTCATGTACTCCAGTTCTTATTTAATGTATCCTATGTTTTTCTTTATTTGAGCTTTATTTACTTATAAATAAAATATATTTTATTTATATTTTTAGAAAGAGGGAAAGGGAGAGAGGCAGAGAGGGAGAGAGACATAAATGTTTGGTTGCCTTTCACCTGCCTACGGACCTGGCTGGAGACCTGGCTTGCAACCTGGTTATGTGCCCTGACTGGGAATCAAACCAGCAACCTTTGGGTTCGCAGGCTGGTGCCTTATCTGCTGTGCCACCAGCTAGGGCTTTGGCACCAGCCAGGGCTTTGAACATTTTAAAGATACATTAAATTTTATTCCCCATTGCTCTCTCTTGTTACTCGTGTGTAAAGTCTCTCATTTGTTGCATATAGTGATGGTCTCTTGTATACAGTGTGATGTTTGTCTGTGAGCCTATTTTAGCAGGATTTACTCATGCAGGGTTTTTTGGTGAAACATCCAATCTCTCAGGTGACCTAGCCCCACTATAGCCCAGATTTGGTGCCCTGTGACTTCTGGCTTTTCCAAAAACTAGAGTCACCTTTGAAAGAGAAGTTTCGGGCTGATAAAGAGATTCAGGAAACTGCAATGGGGCAGCTTGGCGGCTGGGAGAACTGTGTGAGGTCCTAAGGTGCCTACTGTGAAGGGGACTGAGGCTTCATTGTCCTGTGTACAATGTTTCTTGTGTCTTGTTCCTTCCACAGTAAGGTCTCTATTTTTCATATTACATGGCTGGATAACTTTCAGACAGACTAAAAAGGAATCTACCTGCATTAGTGTTGGCATTTTATTCTCTGCAGCAAGAGTAACTATGTGGTAGGAAATCACTGAACTCACTTTATTGCAATGAACTGGATGTTCTCTTTTTCCCTCCAGATCCACTTCTTTCCTTCTCCTCCTCCTCCTTCTTCTCTTCCATTTCTTCCTTCTCATCCTTTTCCTCTTCCTTCCCCTCCTCCTTTTTTTTTTTTTTTTCTCTTTTAATGCTTCTTCCTTTGGCTGGCTTTGCTATTTGGGGATTTGGAAAAGCCACCTGGAAGATGGACTTTCCTGCAGAATTTTGAAGATTTTTCCTGGGTCACAGGGCCTACATAGTCAGTGAGCCCCTCAGCTGGCAAGAGAAGGCAGGCATTTAGTTTGCTGTGGTGAATATAGAGCTTAAGTGGATTTTATTTTTATATTCACTGAACTTCCCCAAGCTGGGTCCTGCTTATTACAAGAAAGAGTTCTTGGCCCTGGCTGGTGGCTCAGTGGATAAGGTGCCAGCCTGTGAACCCAAAGATCACCGGTTCAATTCCTAGTCAGGACACATGGCCAGGTTGCAAGCCAGGTCTCCAGCCAGGTCCTTAGCTGGAGGCAGGTGAAAGGCAACCATGCAATGATGTTTCTCTCCCTTTCTTCCTCCCTCCCTGGCCTTCTCTCTAAAAATAATGAATAAATTCTTTATTAAACAAAAAAGAAAGAGAGTTCTTGGTGGTTTTCCTCCGTCCCTGGTTTCCTCTAGAGCCAGGTCAGCATGTGGAAGGGAGACGAGGAAAAACAGAACCAGGAATGATCCAACCTCCATCCTGTCTCCTGCACTCCCAGGACCTTCCCAAATCCACTCAAAGAGAGAGGGAGGACATTTATTTATTTTATTTTTTAAATTTCTCATCATCTTGGTCCCATTAAAATATGTCAAGGCAGAGGAGAGTTTGGCTGTTTCTTCACTGTTAACAAATGGCAAGGGACCTTTCCTTTTTCTCAAACAAAAATGGCTATTGATTCTGGATTTTCCTAAGGAAGAAGAAGAAGCTTAGGGGGAGCAGGAAAGAAGTCAGAAGGATCTAAAGTCTCATAGAAAGGCACTGGGATTGGCTCAAGGAGCCTTCTGATTCTGAAATCTCATTACTAGCCAGACACCAAGGATCTCTGTAAAGCTAAAGAAGAGTTGAACACCCCCCAGGATTTTCAGGGCTTCATCTGAATGCTTAATAATTTTTTCTCCACACATCTGGCATGTGATGTTCCAGTTCTTGCAGATTACAGTACAAAAAGCATAATGTTGCCCTGGCTCTTGTGGCTTTGTGGTTTGAGCACTGGCCTGTGAGCCTAAAGGTCACTGGTTGGATGCCCCGCCAGGGCACATGTCTGGGTTGTGAGCCAAGCCAGGCATGAGGCAACCAATTTCTCTCGTACATTAACATTTCTCTCCCTTTTTCTCTCCCTTTCTTCCCCTCTCTCTAAAAATGAAAAAATAAGTAAAATCTTAAAAAGAAAAAAAGCATAATCTTGTTGTGAAGTTGAATAAGTCACAACAATCACAATTTCTTTCTACTTCATACCAAGTCTTATTTATTGCTCATGACCCAGCAAGAAGCTTGTGATATCTATCTATTTGCTTCAGTTAATAACCAGACATGAGCAAGAGATTCCAAACTGGAAGACAAGGACCAAATCAAGAATGAACTTGGTGGTGGTTGACGGCACCCACCAGTCCAGCCACAACATTGAGAAGAAGGAAGACTGGCACAGTGCTGACTCCTTCAAAGACATGGATGCTGGACACCAGACTCCATGCAGCCCCTCCAAATGAGCATCAAGCCTGTCAGCTTTAGCTTTATCCATAACCAAAGTTCACAGGAAGGAGGGATGGGCCTTTGTGCCTACAGCTCCACGTTCATTCCCTCTACCCCCAAACAAACCCTTGGATCACCAGAGACCCACTTTCTATGCTTCTTTGTCCTGGTCGGCCTTCCAGTTGGGTTAGCCTATCAAAAGCACTTGTAGAAGAAGATCAGAAGATGGGAAGAGAGAAAAACCAGTATTTATTCCCCTGGCTTCCTTCTACTCCTGTGGTCTGACAATGACTGCATTTCTATACCCAAGACCACAGCTTCTGCAAGGGACCCCCACCCTTCCTTTGCCTCTGGCTCTTTCTGGCTTCCAGTAACTGCTCCCTTGCTTCATCCAGAAAGACCTAACCCTGCTAACAGCTTCCTAATTTGCCTAGTCCCTGGTGCTCTGCCATCTCTTTGTTATTTCCATTTTCTCTGCCCAAACCTTTGCAATAGCCTTTGTTTTACTTTTTGCAATGAAATTTGGATTTTTAAGAATACAAAGACTCGAAGACCTTTAGCAGCCTCTTTATTAAAATTTCTTCATTGACTATGCTGAGTGTGTATATGCTAAGTGAGTCTTCCCTCTTCAGGCCCTGACTGATATACACAGTGCCCAAGTCTAATTTTATAGCATTATCTATTTTTTCAGACCTACTATACGCTGGGCAGCACCACATTAAGTATTAGTGATATGATGATACATCTAACTAGGTCTCTGTTCTTGATTTCAAAATCAAGTTGAGGAAGACAAATAAAAACACTGTGTTACAATACAGTGATTACAGTGCTGTGATAGAGAGAACAGAGTGCCATGGAAATATCAAATAAGAGCATTAAAACTAGACTTGGGTGGCAGGGGCGATGGGAGGAGGAAAAGCTGTAAGGAAGGCTTCCTGGGGGAACTGACACTTATTGCTGTTCTATAGGACAAGTAGGAAGAGGTAGAAAAGGGGCAAAGGTCTTTCAGGGCAACAAGAAGAGATTATGAAGACACAGATGTACAGCACTTAGCTATCAGTTCAGGAGGGGCTGGCTAGAGAGAAGAACTCATGGTGAGAGCGGGAAGGAGGCTGGGGAGTGGGGCAGAGACAAGACCATGGGGGTCCTTGTGTACACCAAGACTGGTATAAATTCCACTTTTCAGGTTAAGAGAAACAAGTACCTGGTTTTAACTATGGGAGTGACACCATCAATACTGCCTTTGTCACAGGGTGGAGAAAGGAGTGGAAGAGGTCAAACTGGGGACAGGGAGGAGTCAGAGAACTGATTGTAAAATGGTAGAGGCTGTCTTTTCTGAAGGGTAGGGTCTGGTAGTCGCCTGGTTAAAAGAAAAAATCTATTGAAATGAGTATTTATAAAAATGATAATAATATTTCAAATATTTACTCTAACTTAAAACATGTACATTTACCAGTATTCTGCTATACTACCTTTTTTGAATAAATCACATTCATAATGACTTTAATTTCATTTTTTTAAATTGTAGAATTTAAAGGTACTTGTGAGGCAATCCAAGTAACAGATGCTTCTAGATATTAAAGGATTTTCTCCCATTTTGAAAAGTTATCTCAGCTATACCTACATAAACTACAGTGACCTTTAGTTTATTCCTCTAAGTATTTGAAAAGAATTCATTTTGGCTTTCAAAAAGACAACAACTATCTTTCTGTACCTATATTTTACTGGTTTATGGACTATTTAATTAAATTAAATAATTATAAGAAAAAGCACAACTAATATAAGCAGGCTTGGGAGTAACCACAAATACATGCTTAGTGGACACGTGATTCCACTGATGGAGTTACAACAGAGTTCTCCCTTCACCTTAGGCATTTGTGGTTCTATGGCCATTAATCAGCCATTTTTATTTATTCATTCATTTATTATTAGAAAAAATATTTTATTTATTATTTTTAGAGAGAGGGTAAGGGAGAGAGACAGAGAGGGAGAGAGACATCAATGTATGGTTGCCTTTCACCTGCCTCCAGCCACAGACCTGGCTGGAGACCTGGCTGGAGACCTGGCTTGCAACCTGGTGATGTGCCCTGGCTGGGGATCAAACCAGCGACCTTTGGGTTTACAGGCCAGCATCTTATCCACTGTGCCAGCAGCCAGGCAGTCAGCTATTTTTTAATAGAGGAAACAGAGAGATGGCTAAATAGGTCTGTTAAAAGACAGTCTGAGCCCTGGCTGATGGCTCAATGGATAAGGTGCCAGCCTGGGAATGCAAAGATCACTGGTTTGTTTTCCAGCTAGGGAACATAACCAGGTTGCAAGCCAGGTCTCCAGCCAGGTCCGTAGCTGGAGGCAGGTGAAAGGCAACCATACATTGATGTTTCCCTCCCTCTCTGCCTCTCTTCCCTCCCCTCTCTCTAAAAATAATAAATAAAATATTAAAATAAAAAAGACGGTTTGAAATAAAGCAATGCAGGTGGAGAGGAGGCATATGTATGCAAGAGATAAAATCCAAGGAATGGTTTTTGGATGTGGTAGTGAGAGATAGAAGTCTAGGATTTTCCCCAAGTCCCTGGGTTGGACAATTGGGTGGATGGTGATGCAATTCACTGAAACCAGGGATGAAACAGAGGATCTGTTCTGGGAGAAGGATGTAGAGTTCAGTTTAAAACATGTTGTGTTTGAGCTGTGTGTTCCTTGTGTGTGTTTATTCCTTGTTTTTAAATCATCCGTTTCTCATGCCTGATCTACTCTCCCCAGCTCTTTGTTTGGGGAAGGGTTCACCCCAATTCTAAGAGTCAAGTACACACCCAAGCCTATGTTAAGCAGTGTACTGCATACCTGTAGATCTACTGACCAGCCTGGGGTGGTCACATGATCTAATTTTGTCCAAATAGAGGAAAGCTCAATAATTTGTTGGGAATTCTGGGATAAAGGCAATTGCTTTCCCCTTCTCAGTGGATTCTCATCTGAGAGGCTGATAGCCATTTCAAGGTCACAGGAACGGACCTGACAATGGAACCAACATTGAAGAAACAAAGACAAAGAATTTAGGGAAAGACACTAGCTCCTAAAGCTATGCTAAAGCTAAAACTTTCTTTATTCTTCAGTTATATGAGTTAATGAATTCCTGCTTTGCTTACAACAATGTATATGGAATTTTTTATTACCTAGAGCAAGAAGAATCCTACCTGTGGGACAGCCAGGTAGGTATGTTAGATTAAATAGATGAGTTGAGTATTCTAGAGAGAGATTTGGGCTGGAGATATAGAAATGTGAGTCATTAGCATACAGATTAAAAGCATGAGTTTGGAGTTTACCCAGAGAAAATTCATAGTGCAGACAGCCAGTTGGTGTAAATGCTATGGAAGGGGTGGTACGGGGCATGATAACACAAGGGAGAGAAAGCCTCATCCCCACAAAGGAGTTTAGTGAGGTTTCCCTAGGTACAAACCATCTAGGCTGCGACAGAGGGTAAGTAAGAACATACATATGGTGAGGGTGAGTGAGTGCTCTGGGCAGAGTGATGAGAAGCCCAGTGTGCTGAGGGAACTAAGCAAGCTCAGAACGCTGGAATTTAGAGGGTCCTTGTGTGAGGGCAGGGCAGGGAGGGGGGAGTCAGATAGGCAGTGAGCAAAGTGGGGGTGCATTGTGCCTGAATTTACATTCCCAGAGCATTGAAGATCCCCTAGAAGGGCTTTAAGCTGGAGAGCAGCCAGATCAAAGGGTTTAAGAAGGAGAAAGAACTAGAGAGGACAAAGCCAGAGGAGTGGGGCCACTTAGGAAGCTAGTTCAGTGTCCAGATGAGAGGTGGTGATGACCTGGATCAAGGGAAGGCTGAGGATGGGCTCAGAGATATTTGAGTGGAAAATCAGAAGAGCTTAGGGATTTAATTGGATGTGAGGAAAGAGGGAAAGGGACTCAATGCTGATTTTCACATCTTGAGGTGGGGAGTAACTAGGCTGATAGAGGTGCCATTTCCTGAGATGTGGAATAGTGGAGGAGGAGGAGACTAGGGGTGTTGGGAGGATGGTATGTTCAGTCTGGGATATAATGAAGCTGAGAATGCAGCTTCCTGATGACAAGAATGTTCTCTGCCTTACTGTTTCTCCTATGCCTGATACACAGAACAGTGTCTCACGTGTCATAAGTAAATATTTATCAATATATGAAAGATAGATGTATCACTTTATGTGGAAAAATCAAGGAGGCAGCTGTGAAACTTGGGAGGTAGAACTGGTTTGAGGAGGGAGATGTGAGTGGTCATTGGCCTCTAATAATAAATGAAGACACAAGAGTGGATGAGGTTCATAGGAGAACATGAGGCATGAGAAGGTTTTGCATACTGACTACAGGAGCATCAGCTTCAAAGCACAGTAACTGATGTGGTTCAACAGCCCCGCCCTCCTAACCATGCTCTTCTGTCCCTCCATTTGTCGCCTTTCCTTTATTGTCTCCTTCCTCTTTTGCCCCTTCTCACCAGTTGAGGGCACCTTCCCTGGCCCTTGTCTATCTCTGTTTCTCAAGCTAGGCCTTCTCTCCAGACTTCAGTTGAGATGCCCACTGGACCTCCTAATGGCACCTTAAATAATCACCTTCATTGAGCCCATCACCTCTCCCCCAAACCAATGCCTCCTTTCGATGTCTCTCTTTCTCTACATCACTCACTTGCATTTAGGAGACACTGCAGGGGTTGAATTGAATCTTGAATTAGAAGCCTGGTAATGATTGGCTCTTACTTTTCATCAAAACTTGAGGGTGCCATGAAAGGAAAGATTTCCTGGTTAGATCCCTGAGCGTGATGTCTTAAAGCCAGCACCAGTGATTTCTTGGTAGAATAGCAAATGAGCCAGTAACCTTAGGGTGCTTGTTGTTTTTCCACATCTTCCCTGGCTCAGTGCTCTTTGGGGTAATACTATTTTTTAATTATAATATTTATATGTTCATACAGGATGCACCAGCAAGGGAATGATATGGAAACTCCCATTGACTACAATTTTTAACTGCCCTCTGCCTCCACCCTGTGTGCTAATGAATTAAGGAGATCATCAAAGAGGTAGCTACAAATCTACTTGAAAAATTTGGGGACTTGCTAGTTTAAGGCATTAGCCTTCATCCTGGAATTTCAAAGTGGAGCCGCCCTCCCTCCAAAACCAACCAAACCAAGATAACCCCAGAAAAAGGGTCTGATTCATTCTACTAATTCATGAAGGAACTGGCATCCAGAGAGATTTTTACTAAGAAGTTAAAAAAAACTCCCATAGATGATGGGTGAGGAATACAGGTTCTCTGGAAACTTTTCTGGTGTTGCTTAGGGACTAGTGTTATTCCAAACATGCTTCTCTTTCTCTAGTCTGTGGTCTTCAACCTCGGGTCAGCTTATTTAGGTTCTTTCCCTGCAGCTTTGCCAGAGGCCTTAGCAAATTAATGTTGATATTAGTTCACAGCCAACATAAAGACCTGGACAACATCAATCTTTTTCCTGTTCTTCCTACACCTCACTCTTTTTCAACTCAGAACCTTTGCCCTTGCTGTTCCTTCTTTCGAAATGCTCTCCTCCATCTTTCTCAATGTTTGCTCCTCTTATCCTTCAGATTTCAGCACAAATGTCATCTCAGAAGATCGCCCTGCCCCTGCCCCCGCCCCCATGTAATGTGTAAAAAAACACTTTGTAATTTTTTCTTTATAGGGTTTACCATGCTCTTTGTCCTGTGTTTGCTCATTCACTGTTTTTTTCCCCATTGAAAAGTAAGCTCAGGGAAGGTGGGGCCTTGTCTATCTTGCTGACTATATCCCCAGAGCCTATATCAGTGCCTGTAGTAGGGGTAAATAGATATTTAATGAGTTATGACAAGTGACATCTCTTTATCAGTCTGAATAATTTAGAGTTGGTTCTACTAGTGTCGTTTGTCATGACTATGTATACATGCACCCAAGATACACTTTTACCCGCCACTATGCAGCTTCCAGTAACTGCTTTCATCAATCCAGTTTACCTTCCTCCAACTCTTCTCTCTCCCTTGAATAAACGTACTCACTCTCCAATGTGTTTTAAAAAATATGTTTTATTACTACCAGCAGGAGGGACATGCATGGGGTGGTGGATTCACTGGGCTCAGGGTATGTGTGGTCTGAGAGGGATGATGGTGACTGAGAAGCCGAAGGAAAGAGTTGGGCCTGGAGGCCAGTTCCAAAGGCTCCTCAGGTTTACTTCTGGTAACGGGTAAAGGAATCATGGCAAGCTACCGCCAGGCCACCAATAAGATTAAGGAATTCTTGGAAATCTAGCTGTCCATCATTGTTCATGTCCAGCTTCTTCATCATGCGGTCAAGGACACCGGGGTCCTTCTGGTTCTGCAAAAATAATAACAATAATAAATGATATTAATAGTACCTGTATATTGTACTTTCTACAGTGCTTTCAGATATGTTTCCACATTTTATCCTCACCAAGGTATAGGGTAGGGATTCTAGTAGTCCCACTACCAAGACATAGAAACAGACTCAAAGAGGTAAAGTAACTTGCCTAAGGGGAGGACCTGAGTCTTGAACCCAGGTTTTCTGGCTTAGGCCAGGGTTCTTTATGTGATAATCAGGGGTTATTCAATTTTATAAAAACAGTGGAATACTTTTGTCAACTGTTGCCTGCAATTCCAATATACAAACTATTGGGTTGGCCAAAAAGGCTGTAACATTTTTTCTGTATGATGGCTTTAGTAGTGCTTAGCTGTCTTCAACTTCATGTGAAACAATTTTGTTAGATTATATTGTGACAACTGCTATATCAGAATGCATTTTTAAAAACTTACCAACATTGAATTTTTGTGTAGCCATTTTTAATATTGAAGAGGGAAGAAAATATGCAACATTTTTGGTGTATTGTGCTTTATTATTTCAAGATAGGTAAAAACACAACTGAAACACATAAAAAACTTGTGTAGTATATGGAGAAGGTGCTATGACTGATCAAATGTGTCAAAAGTGGTTTGTGATGTTTTTTAGTATTATTGACATTTTGGCCAAATAATTATTTGCTGTGGGGCTGTCATATGCATGGAAGATGTTTAGCAGCACCCCTGGCCTCTACCCATTAGAAGCCAATAGTGGGAGATATCCAAATCAATAAAGTTATTGGTGAAAATGAAAAATGTGTCTTTTATGGAAAAAACTAAATGGACTTTTGGCCAACCTAATATGTAGAAGCAGAGTGATCTGAAGTGAAAACAGGATGCAGGCCCTGTCTAGCAGTCTCATCTAATCCCCTAACATATATACATACTTACAGCCCCTGGCTATATATGGCTACTTAAGTGAATTAACTTAGAAAGTCAATAGGCACATGTGGCCAGTGGCTCCCATCCATATTGCGTAGTGAAAATATAAAATACTTTTTCTGGCATTGCACAAAGTTCTATTGGATGGACTGCCCTAGAGGCTTTGGGGTGGCGAGATAAAATTAGAAAACTTTTCTATTAGACCATTTACCATTTTGCAAGTTCTTTTTCCTAAATGGTAGGGAAGTTTTCCCTAAGTCAGGTGATTTGATAACTTTGATCTTCAAAACACAACTTATTCAAAGAAAAGGAGGAAACAGTTCCTTTACTAGTTGTTCAGAGTTCACTCTAAGGCTGGGAGCTCACTCTAGGCTGCTACATGGACACATGGACCCAAGCTTACAGTGAACGAAAAGGAGGCAGGAGTGTGTATGTGTTTGTGTGGGGTTAGCTGCTGGCCCTTCATTCCTAGCCATTCTGCTAGCCTTGTTTCGTGCTTTGGGCAGTTTGGTGGTGGTGGGGGAGGGGGAATGAGGGCTGAGACCAGTACCTTTGTGAAGGCCGCCAGTTCTGTGTTCATGAAGGTCAGGAACTCAGTCTTGGAAAGTGTAGAGCTGTTTCTGTCCCTTCCAGCATACCTCTGGAAAACAGCGATCAGAGACTCGATGCACCGCTCGGTCTCTGTGGGGCTGGACAGTTTTGCCTTTGGAGAAAAAAAATGTCAGGGCTCAGACAAGGGTAACATATCAAAGCCTAGATGCTAGAGAACACTCTAGAGAATCTCATCTCTTCATTTTGGGGCAAAGCAGTTCACTAAAAGACTGGATAGTTTTTTAGGAGATGCCAGAAAGTCACATTTTGTGAGCTTCCCCCCAACATCTTGTCCTATTTATTCCAGGGAAAATATAGTGCAAGTAAGCATGGAGTGGTGTTGCTATAGTTGATGAGAGTGAGGGTGACAGGGTCCCCTGATGTTTTTAGAATGTGCTGAAATATATGTATCATTATACATCCGCAAACCCATGCATATTTTTAAATGTCCTGTTTTCCAAGGATATATGAAGCATGTCACAAAAGTACCAAGCCAATGCCAATATAATGAAAACATTTTGTGTGGCCGATACTTTCAGGACAGACCTCATATACAGTCTACTGTGATAAATGAAATGGTAGTTCTTTTCTAGAAGAAACCTAAACAGGGGAGCAAAAAGGGGATGGATGTAATACAACAACAATAAAATTAAAAAAAGAAAAAGAAAAAAAAAAGAAACCTAAAGTCATAGCTATTATTGTGTATTGGATAGGAGATCTGAGGATTTTTTGATGTTCAAAGTCAGCTTTCGTGTTTGAAAGTTAGCAGCCATGCATTTTACATGTGAGCAAGTGGAAGCACGAGAAGGAAATGGACTGAGAGAGCCACCCCTAGAATCTCGGCCTCCAGGTCCCTTTTTATGGTCCTCAGCCTTTGCTCATTCTACTTTTAGATGCCACGAATTCCCACAGGAATGGCTGGTGGAACCTTTCTGGTTATTTCAGATCAGGAAGGTTGGTAAGGGGGCTCTGAGGTTGCTGCTCTCACACCTCACGTGGCTTACACAGAACTGAACCACGGCTGTGGTTGCACCAGAAGGAGCAGGAGGTTCAAATTCTGTGCTGGGCTCTGCTTTCCCTTCAACAGAAATCTTCAAGTAAATTCTGTCCTGCTCAGAGCGCCCCTCATCTAGTGGGCTCGAATCTCGAGCCCCAGAAGTGAGGAACTGCTGGTCTCCCCCTGGTGGATAAGGGAGGCAACTGCAAACTTCCTGGAAAATTGGCTGGGCCACACCCTTCCTTTGAGGGCCACCGCACTCCGCTGCTATTAACAATGGTCTATGTTTGGATTATTACTTTGTAATTTAACACCTAGCTGTTAATTTGTTCGTGAGGTGTACTTCCTGGGGCCCAGAGGTGGAGGCTTTCAGGGCCCAAAGTTAACATGCTAAGGACTGATAAAAGACCTGAAGCTGCATGGTTGAGGTTTCCTTCTCTCTCCTTTCTGTAAGCTTTTTACTCTCAGTCTCTGCAAGCACTTTACCAGCTTAGCTAGGTGCCTGCGGCCCAATGCATCTTGGGGCATATATAAAGCCCTTCCAAAACTGGGTTCTAAAGAACACTTCTATGGGTGGATTCTTTCCAAACAGTCACATTGTTGGAATTTTTTCTTAAGGGGAAAAAAGTGCTGATAGGTTCAGGGTTTGGGGGAGAAACCAAATCGCATAGCTTAGAAACAGATGTGTTTGCACAACAGCTTTTCTTATCAGGACTAAAATCTCACTGTTTTACTAAGGTATCAGATGACAGGAACAAGGTTGGCTAGGAGGGCTACCAGACAGAGTAGAAGGTTCCAGACTAAGGATTAAGGATTTGGGACAGTTCCTACAGAAGCTTCCTCTGCCCCTTTTCCTTAAGGAATTCAGCTTGCTTTGCTTTTCCAATTTCAAAGTGGCCTTTTGCCTTACTCCACCCCCCCCACCATCTCTGCATTTCTCCCCAGAGGCAATTTTCCAGAGCAAAAGAAAATGACAACTATCAAATTACTGAAATGGAATTGCAAAATTTGTAGAGCTAAAGGAGTCTTTGGAGAGGGTGTCCAAGGAGGAAGGCCCAGAGAGAGGGAGACCCAGAGACAGGGAAGCATCACCCAAGGAGGGGTAGTGACTAACGGTGGAGAGACCAGTTCTCCTGCCTGGAGACCAGTGCTCCCCTCCCTTCACCTCATCCTCCGAATTGTATTTGGTGGGAACCATGCTAGGAAGGAGAAAGAGTATGGTAAGTGGATGCTGTGACAGAATTATTAAAATGTACACTAAACACTCAACGTTTGAGAAAAGAAAAAGAAAAACGAATGTGAAAAAGAAGTGATGCTTGAAAAAGACTCAGGTATTGCAGTTCTCATTCTTAACCAATATCCCCCTTTCTTTCCAAGGACTCCTGGAGGCCCATCTTCCTCTCCCAGGGCACCTAGTGCTGGCTCCACCTTTCCGAGTTTCCATGTGACAATGAATCCCCCGTGACAATGAATCCCCCGTTTCGCAATGGAAAGAAGAGGAAAAGAGTAGGTGGGGGTACAGACTGGCACACTAGATCAAGGGTTAGCAAAGGTGCTTTGTAAAAGGCCAGATGGTCAATATTCGAGGCCAGTGTGGTCCATATGACCTGTCACTCTGCTTTTGTAGCGGGCCAGCAACCAAGGCCAACACAAAAATGAATGGGTGTGGCTGTGTGCCAGTAAGACTTGATGTGGACGTTACAGTTTGATTTTCATATAATTTTCACGTGTCACAAAGTATTATTTTTCTTGGATTTTCAACCATTTAAAAACGCAAAAACCCACTGGAAGCTTGGGGAGGGAACAGAAACCCCATTTTGGTCCCTGGGTGGAAGTTTGCTGACTCCCTCCACCAAAGTGGAGGCAGATTTCGGAGGCTTAATCGAAAAGACAGGCGAATTCAAGGGAGGCGGGCAGGAGCTCAGAGGAGAAAACAGGTAGGTCCGCGAGTGCCTGAAAATCCAGCGGAGGGGAAGGAAAAGGAACGGAAAGAAAAGGAAAGGAGGGGCTGGGCTGGGCTCCTCCCACATTCTTGGCTGCGGTTCCGCTTCTGGGACCGATTTGGTCTGTGTCCTGGCCGTTTGCCGGTAACTTACTGAAACTTGGATTTTCCCAGGGCTCAGCCGACAGCTCTGAAACGCGCCCTCTCTGGTCTGGGGGAAGAGCTGGTGCCTCTCCCAGAATCCCACCCCGGCCTGTAACTGGTTCCCGCTCCGCCGCCCCAGCGGCGCGGGGCCCCGGCAGCACCCGCCTGGCGTCCGAGTGGCCGGAGGCCAGGCGGCGGGCTCTCCCGGCCCTTCCGCGTCCCCAGCCAAAGCCCTGATCTTCTCCTGGAAGACAAAGGAGCTTCCGTGGCCACGCCCAGGCCGTTATTCCAGGGTGAATTTGAGGGCTTTTTCCTTCCGTCCTCTTCCCAATTCCCAACCACGGATCGACTTTCTCTGCTCTGTTTCCTGCCACATCCACATAGAAACCAAAGATAAAACTTGGTGGAAAGCATGCTGTGACTTTTCCTTTGCTTTTCAGAGGAAGACAGAACAAGTCGGGCTTACCATGTCGGAGTGGAGCGAGGCGCAGAGGCTGAGCGCGGGAGCGGCGCTGTGTGCAGGAAGCGGTGCTGCGAGGTCTGGGCGCAGCGGGCGGCGGCCGGGCTGGGGCTCCTGCCTGTCCCCGCCCGCCTCCCAGTGGTCCCGCCCAGCCCCCGCCTGACTCACCCCTCCGGCCCCCTCCTCCGCTCTCCCGCCTGGCAGATCAGGACTCGTCGAGCAAACTCACAGCCTCACTGAAAACTCACGTGAAACCCATCTGAGCCTTAACCTATGACTCTTTCCTGGACCTGTGAACCTTGAAGATTTTTGACCTTTTAAAAAAATTAAAAGTTTTACCTGATCGTCTTTGGGGAGTCTGGCCACGTCATGAGTGGGTCTTTTCCTTGGATGAGCCTAGTCAGGTGGGATACACAGAAAGATACCATTTTAAAACGTGTGACATGGGATGTGGCCACAGTTGCAGAGCAGAAGTTCCCTAGAAGCCAGAGATACGTGTTCTTTCGCACTGAAGACAGAGTGGCAATTTGTGCCAAGTGGAGCACCTTGGTCTGAAACTTCTCTCAAAACCGAGAACAGTTAACAACAAAATTCCAAACCCCAAACTACTGAAGTTAAAAATTGACCCATAAGGGCATTATCTGTGTGCAGTTGGCAATGGAGTTGATGTATTAAGAATAGGGTGCTCTGGGTTCTAATCCTGAGTCTATTCATTGCAATACTTTTAGCAAAGCTCCTCACTCTCCTGAACCTCCATTTCCCTATTTATAAAGGTAGGTGATGTTCCTTTTCTATTTTGTAAGATTGTTATAACTATCAAATAACATGATGGCTTTAAGAGGGCTTCAAACACTGTGAAAGAGAGATAGTGGGCTGCAGGGCATCCTGTAAATTGCTTCTCTTGCAGCTGGTGCCTTGTGAACGAATCTTCGGCTCTACTCAGTTACTCCAGATACACATTTACAGTTGCTCTGGAATCTACTTGAAAGTCCCTTCTTCCCTGTCTCTAATGGTACTGCCATTCTTCCATTCTCTCACTTGACTTGGACCCAGGTTTTGACTTAAAATCCCTTTCTTACCCCAAATCTTACATAGCGCCAAGTACTATCAGTTTTAGTTTTACACTCTCTCTTGACTCTGTCTCTTTCATTTATTATTTCCACCTCCAGTGTTCTAGTTTAGATCTTCATTTCTTCTTTCCTCCAATTTCTAACTGGTCTACTGCTGTCCAATCTGTTATATTAACACATTTGGCTCTGATCAATTGCACACTTAATCAGAGCTAAATGTGTTAATATAAAAGATTGCACAAAGTTCTTTTGTTGTGCTTTACAAAGAACAACAAAACAAAAGAACAAAACAAAATAACTTTTATCATCACCTGAGAATATTTTGTTTTATTTTTGATTATAGAGAGGAATCAGGGAGAGAGAGAGAAACATTGATATGAGTGAGAGGGAACCTTGAACCAGGAATTGAACTCACAACTGAGGTATGTGCTCCGACTGGGAACCGAACCCTCAACCTTCTGATGTATGGGATGAAGCTCTAACCAACCGAGTCACCTGGCTAGGGCCCTAGTGTCTTTTATATGAAATCCAAATGTCTTAGCCTCTATCTGGGTTGGAAAACCCTCTTAACCTTATAAATGAATTCTGTAATTTATTCATTCAACAATTTTTTTTTTTTTTTTTTGAAACCTATCATGTGCCAAGACCAGTGCTAGGCATGAGAGATACAAACATTAATGCAATATAATGCTTGTCTTTGAGGTGGTCTTTGGATAGACTTTGCACCTCTGGTGGTTTGCAGGGCATTTCCTGGATGGCTGCTGGGATCTACCTTAAAGTTATATATAAAATTTTTTTTTTTCATAAGATAATTATTTTTCCCTGGAAAAGAGTCCATAGCTTTAATCTATGGTAAAAACTATTAAAGAATCATTTGCCTAAATTAGTACAGACCTGAATTGGGGATCTCACATTGTATAATCCTCTTTAAAGAAAATACCTCATGCCCTGGCTGGTGGCACAGTGGATAAGGCACTGGCCTGCGAGTGCAAAGGTTACTGGTTCAATTCCCAGCCATGGCACATGACCAGGTTGCAAGCGAGGTCTCCAGCCAGGTCATTAGCTGGAGGCAGGTGAAAGGAAACCATACACTGATGTCTCTCTCCCTCTCTGCCTCTCTCCCTTCCCCACTCTCAGAATAATACATAAAATCTTTAAAAAAAGAAAAGAAAATACCTCACTTATAGCTTCTGCTGAAGGGCCAACCCAGCTGGTGAGTTTTTGCATGATTTGACACTGTGTCCACTGTCACAGCTGATTAAATTGATATTAGCTGTGGACTCAAGGACTTCCAGTCCACAGTATGGAAGGTAGTGGGTGTCTCATGACATAACATGGAAAGATGACCAGGGGCCAGTCAGCTTCTCGTTTTTGGGCAACTGAAATCATAAACAAAGAAAAATGAGGCATCTGCAAGAGCTAAAGCTGAACATACACACAGAGAGAATCATAAGGTCATGGCAAATCCAAGGTACAGAAATAGACGCCATGAATATGAAGCTATGACATTTGGAAAGAATGTACAGGATAGAGGGAAAAGATAAGCCAATTGCTAACTTGAAATAAAAGAAGTAGCTACTTGGATATTAGCTGAGTTGTGTAAACGGTGAAGCCCTGGGAGTGAAGAGCATGCAAGTCCAACTTTGCCAGCTTTCTTGCTCTTCCAGAACCTGGTTATTTAGTTTTCCTTATTCTCTGTAAGATATTTATTCCTTTAATAACTCCTCAGCCCCCTGAGGTAGCTTGAATGAAACCAAGGAATAGAGAATAGGCCTTCAGTGGTCAGGGGGAAGAGGGTTGGGCGGAAAGGGGAGGAAGAGGCAAGGAAGGGGAGCAGTTTAGATAAGAACCTGGTATAAAGGAACCATGGACATGGACAACAGGTGGGATTGACTTTGAGGGGAATGGGTGGGTGGGGAGGGGGACAGAGGGGAGCAAAAAGGGGATGGAAGTAATACAACAATAAAATTAAATTAAAAAAAAAAAAAAAGAAAAGAGCTAAATCATGTAAGTATGAATTGTCTACAACCAGGCTTGGGGACAGTACTTCCACTTAGATCCGTTTATGGTTAACTCCCCAAGGTCATGCTAAAATGGGGTCATTACACAATTAGGTTTTTAGTCAGTAGAGGGAAAGTTCAGGAAAGACAGTAGGCGAAGGGAGATTTGGCCAAGTAGGCGAACAACGTGTCAAACTGAAGGGCTAAAGCAGGCAGGGAGCTGAGGATGAGGAGAGCTGGTTAATTGATGGCAAGAGACAGAAATGAGGTATAGATAAGTAAGGGGCTATTCAGGAAATAAATATGGGGACTTGCACAGGGCAGGGTAATTTTTTTGTGCCATGTGAGCTCTGTGCAGGGTTGGGTAAGTTATTACATGGTTACAATAGAGCGTGACAAGCATAACAACAGGAATATGACCAAGATGCAATGGCAATGCTGAGAAACGATTGATTAACTTGGGGGAATAGGGAAAGCAGCATGGAGAAAATGATACTTGAGTTGGGTATTGAAGGATGAATTAGAATTCACCAAGTGGATGGCGCGGTGGTGAAGCAAGGTGGATTTAGGCTGCACAGCACAGTGTTTATGACCACAGACTCTGAAACTAGAGTCTGGGGCTCAAAACCAGTGCTGCAATGTATTACCTCAATGTGCTCCAGCAAGTCATTTTTCTGCTCTGTGCCTCAGTTTCCCCATCTATAAAGTGGAGAGAACAATAGTACTTGCTTCATATGGTTGTGGTGTAGATTAAGACATAATTCATGAAAAATGCTTAGAATTTAGAGCAGTGTCTTCAGAGGATGCCCTGCATAATGGCTTGTGCAAAAGTAAGGATGAAGCATACGTGTCTTCTCAGTACTTGCAGGTGGCTTGTTAAGTTCTAGCTTTTGGGTACATGGTGATGGTGAATGTGAGGCAGAATTATGGGGTATGATCCTGGAGAGAGGAGAATCAGAGCTGCATTATACCGTGAAGGTTATTTATCAAGAACCACTCAAAGTTTTGAAGCAGGGGGTTGGGGGAGGCAGAGGCAGGGAAGGGGAGACAAGAACCTGGTATAAAGGAACCATGGACATGGACAACAGGTGGGATTGACTTTGTGGGGGGATGGGTGAGTGGGGAAGGGGACGGAGGGGAGCAAAAAGGCGATGGATGTAATACAACAACAATAAAAAAATTTTTTTGAAGCAGGAGGGTGACATGATCTACTCCAACTTTCAGGAAGTGTAGCAAATGTACCAGAGAGGAAAGAGACTAGACAAAAGGAACCTATTAGGATATTGTTGCAGTAACCAAGGTGAAATGGGAAGAGGAAATTGCCAAGTACAGAGAAGGCAAAAACAATTGAACTTGACCTCTGATTGGATTTGAGGGGTTTGGGAAAGTGATGAGATAATTTTAGGAGAGAATAGGATGGAAAATAGTCACATTTACTTATAGCTGTTAAAACCTCTCTCTTTCTTACCTTAGGGCCTTTGTGCCTCTCTGTCTGATCTGTCTGCAGTAGTTGTTCTCATTCTTCTACTCATCTATCTTCATCAGCTTGGGCTGCCATAATAAATACCACAGACTGGGTGGCTTGAACAATAGGAATTTATCTTCCAGTTCTGGAGGCTGGAAGTCCAATATCAAGGTTGTAGCTGATTCAGCTTCTGGTTTCAGCTTTCTTCCTGGCTTGCAGATGGCTGCTTTCTTGCTGTATCCTCACATGGTGGAGAGAGAGGGAGAGATCTCTCTTTCTTCTTCTTCTTATAAGACCACAGTTTTGTTGAATTTGGGCCCCACACTTATGGCCTTTAATTATTTAGCCACAATTACCTCCTAAACACCCTGTCTCAGATGCAGTCACATTAGGGACTAGGGCTTTAGCATACGGACTTTTGGGGATTGGGGGAGACACAGTTAAGTCCACATGTCATTCTTCACACAACCTAGGACCCATCTTCCCTAAGTGTTCCTAATCCCCAAAAACTAGGCTAGGAATCTATGCAAAAACAGCCTGACATGGCTGTCCTTAGAAAGGATTGCTCACAAATTGACCTTTCACTGGCATCTGGGAGGTTTCCAACCATGCTTTCATTGTGCCTCAAACTGTGTCCAAGAGTGACTCACTATCTCTGACCTGTTTGTGCAAACCATGTGGCTTGTGTCCCACACCTACTTTCCTTCTGAGAGTTTGGAATTTGGTACCTGCTAAACAGAGTGTGCCTGGGTGACCAGCCTCCACTAGAAATCTTGGACACGGAGTCTCTAGTGAGGCTCCCTGGTAGCCAGAACTTCCCATGTATTGTTGAAATTTGATGCTGGAAGAATTCAGCATGTCCTGTGTCCAAGTTATAATATGTTTTCCTAAAGCCCCTTATATCATAATTCTTGCCACACTCTACTGTCATTTTCTGTTGACTTATATGTCATCCTACTAGATTGCAAACTACTTGAGGGCAGAGCCAGTAGCCTGCACACTACCGTGTTCCCAACATTCAGTACTCGCATTAAACAATTACAGTATATAAGGAGGGTCCTTCATGTGTGTGAAGCTGTCCTGAGCACTGGGGTGACAGTGGTTAACAAGGCAGGCAAAGTCTCTGGTCTGATGGTGCTCAACCTAGCTTTTGTGAATAAATCAGCATTTATAGACCAAGGAAGAGGATGATCCAGCAGAGGAGAAGAGAGAAAGAATGATCAGGGAAGCACGAGGAAACTCAAAATTGTCTCTGGTGTCATGAAGTCCCTGGAAGAAAGACTTCCAGGATGCAGGAAGTGGTCAACAAGGTGAAAGTCTTCAGAGAGACAGAGTATGATGAAGCTTGAGCTGTGGCCCATGGATTTGGAAGCTATGCCTTTGGACACATTTGCCAGAGTAGTTTTAGTGCAGTGGTAGGGAGAAAGGCTAATGGCAGTGGATTGAGGAATGAATGGGAACAACGACTGGGGCAGAGAGTATAGATTACTCATGTGAGAAAGTTGACTATGAAGGAAGGAGAGAAGGAGTGGCAGCCAGAGGGATCTAGGACCAAAGGAGGATTTAAAAGCATTTGGGGGGAATGGGTGGGTGGGGAGGGGGACAGAGGGGAGCAAAAAGGGGATGGATGTAATACAACAACAATAAAATTAAAAAAAAAAAAGTACAGAAGAAAAAAAATTAAAAAAAATAAAAGCATACAGGGGAGACTTGAGTAGATTCATAGGCTGTAGGGGAGTTATCAGAATGAGAAGGCAATGTACAGGGTTGAAAGGATACAAATGCTAGAGCAAGGTTCCAGAGGGGGCAAGGTAGATGGAATTACCCCAGAGGTCAAGAGGAGAAACCATGAACAAAGCTGTAGGTAGTCCACTGGTTTGGGAGGCCTGCAGAGGAGCATCCTCCCCAGTATCCCTGGGTGAGAGGCAGGATATGAAGACATCTGTGATAGTGGCCATAGGACTTGACTGGGAGACTTACGGAGGTACGCAATGGTCACAGAGGAAAAGAGATAGGGGAGCTGACTCAGAATGGCTGAGTCATGTAATAGTTTAGGAAGCTATAATTTTGCAGTGATTCTAATCCACAGGGTTGTGGGAGTATGTGGCTGCATGGTTTCTCTAGGTATGCTCAGAAGTTTAGTCATTGAATCCAAGAGAGAAGGTTGTGGAATAGATTTAGGGTTAGGGTTTCACCAGATGGGGGTAACAGAGGATAAGGCAGTGAGTGGGTGGGTGAGAAAATGACCCACTTGATTGAGCATTGAGTACAGGACCAAAAAGGAAGAAGCAGGGACATGGAAAGTGGATGGGCACAGACTCTCTATGAAATCCAAAAACAAGTTAAGCAGAGGAGAAGCGTGGAGAAAGCTGGGGATGCAAAAATTTATTGGGATAACATAATCTTTCAGTGAATTTAGTATTTTATAATAGAGGCCTTATAAGAATGATGGTAAAATCCAAGTATGGCTATGGGCATTAAATAGCTTCCAGTTTAAGCAGAGTGGACATAAAAGGGTCAAGAAGCTATAAGGATGGGGTTTTGGGTGGCTCTTCTACATCAATCAACGCTGAGGTCATCCAGGAGGATGTGAGAAGATACAGTGGAATTCAACTATGTGACGCTGGTTATACTGTCTGAAGTGAGATTGGTATGTGACACTGATAAGTTAGGGCAGAGGCCACTTTTTTTTTTTTTTTTTAAGATTTTATTTATAATTTTCAGAGAGAGGGAAGGGAGAGAGGCAGAGAGGGAGAGAAACATCAATGTATGGTTGCCTTTCACCTGCCTCTAGCTGTGGACCTGGCTGGAGACCTGGTTATGTGCCCTGCTGGGGAATCAAACCAGCAACCCCTTGGTGTGCAGATCGGCATCTATCCATTGAGTTACAAGCCAGGACCCACTTTTCTTTATATTCTTTATGCTTTAACTAAATGGAATTACTAATTATCACCAAAAAAATCTTCTGTACTTTCTCATCCCTGTGCCACTACTCAAGCTTTCTGTTTTTGGGACATCCTTAATATAGTTTCCACTGTTGAAATGTTATGGCTTCTTCAATGAAGCTCCTCCTTCATGAAGCTCTCTTGATCTCCTTTATCCTCCCATAATATTAAAAAAAAAAAAAAGACTTTAATTATTTGTTTTTATAGAGAGGGGAAGGAAGGAAGCGAAAGAGGGAGAGAAATAATAATGTGAGAGAGAAACATCAGATCAGCTGCCCCTTGCAGGGGCTGAACCCACAACCCAGGCATATGCCTTGACTGGGAATTGAACCAGAGGCCTTTCACTTTGCTTAACAATGCCCAACCAACTGAGCCACACCGGTCAGGGCCTCCCATAATATCTTATAACTTTTTTTTTCTGTGTGTGGGGGAAAGGTTTTTAATATTCTGCTATATATTAAAGGTATTTGTATTAATAGATGTTTTATCTTTTCTGATAGCATGTGAGTTTCCTGAAATTATGGATCTGTCTTGTTCATCTTTGTGTCATTCATAGCAATTTGCACATAGTAAGGCCCAATGAATGTTTGTGGGATTGAACAGATAATACAATTTTAGAATAAGGTTTAATTCTGCTTAACTCAACATGGTGTAACATTCATGACTTATTGTTAAATAACTTGTTCCAAGAATTATTTGATTCTCTCTGCTTTTTTAAAAATTCATATTTTTTTAGAGAGGGGGAAGAGAGAGAAAGAGAGGAACAATGATTTGTTCCATGCATTTGTTTATGCATTTATTGATTCATTCTTTTGTTATTGTTGTTGTTATATTACATTCATCTCATTTTCTCCTCTCTGCTTTCCCCTTGATTCATTTCGGTATATATCCTGACCAGGGTTCAAACCCCAAACCTTGGCATATCAGGAAGACACTCCAACCAGCTGAGCTATCCAGCCAGGGCTGTCTGTGTTTTTCTTTTTAGAGGAGGATTTCAAGATATTTCTGTTAAAAGTTTCAAATTTATATTCATTAAGTTATTCAACAGGTATTTATTGCAGGTATGGTGCTAGGGTTTGAGGACAAAGATTAAAGAGTCACAGATTAAAAAGTTTAATTTGGGGATTAAAATGTTCTTATCTTTGAGGATCCCCAAATCCAATTTGATCAATAGAATAGGAATCGGGTCCTTGCAACAACTGAACCATCTACATCAGAAGGTGCTCACCCAGTCTTTAGGGTGAGGCTTTTTCCATTTAAGTCCTGGGTTAGAAAATTTACCTCCTGAAGATAAGAACCGTAAAGGAGATCCTTAAATTTCTCTCATAATCTACAGATTTTGCTGAGAGCATGAGGCCACACCTGCAGCATTAGGGAATGACCCCACCATCTCTAAGGCCACTGTACTATGAGGGGAAATTCTAGATGAGGATTTGAAAGGCCTGAGTTTGAGTTCCAGTCCTCTCTCTTATTAGATTAACTGTTTTCTAATTCTGAGTTTCAGTTTTTTCAAGTGTAAAATGGGGATAATAATTAAGGAGATAAGTATAAAAGGGCTCTTTCAATGGTAAGGTGTTACATGAATGTTAATTATTACGTGCAGTATTGCTGCATGGACTAAATGAAGCTGTGCTCTGTAAATTGTACTCTGCCGAAGTTGGGTGTCATTCCTGTTATCTCCCCAAGCCCTTTCCTCTCTCACTGTCCTAATTGCAGTCCCTCATTATTTCCCTCACTTTTGAGGTGGCACCTTAAGAGTGAGTAGGCAGAGTCCCTGTGCAAGCAGGTGGGGGGTAGCTGTTTGCTTTCCTCCATTGTTTGCCCACATTTAGTTTTCTTTATATTCTAGATATCTTTCATGCCAATAGTTGGAAACCTGTAGAGTCCTCAACATAGTTGTTTTTAGGACTTCAACTATTGCTAGGCAAAGTTGAGAAATTTTCTTTCCCAATGAGCCACAGGAAATTGTCACATGCACATTACATTTCTACTCCAGAAAGGCCATACTATATCAGATCCATGTCCAATCCTTTGTGATCTGAATGTGTTAACAAAATATTCCGAGTGGATTGGTATTGCTTAACCTTGGTCTAAATTCTTCATCTTGGAATTCAAGATCCTTTATGGTACAATCCCAGCTGTTTTTTTTTCATTATTTCTCTTCATTCATTGTTGATTCTGGTCAAGTGGAACGTTTCAGTGTTAGCCTGTAGGCAGGGTTGATCTTTTAGTCAGTTCTGAATGGAAAGGCCACACTAGTTGCGAAACTATTAAAAATTCTGCTCTATCAGTTGCTAAATGGCTTCTCTTGTTGCCTGAATTCTGGGTGCCATCCACCTGAAGCTCCAGGTGCCATGAAGTTCCCATAACCAGGTGACTTAAGAGTTAATGCATGGCGTGGTCAGGGTCTCCAGGACTTGCTGCAGCTCTGGAGCCTGGCCACTGTCCTGATTGGTTAGTGCTAGGTCATACTTTAAATGTCTTCCAGCCTTTAGGAGCCTCACAATTTCTCACCTATTAGTTTTTATTCTTTGGTTTTGATTCCCTCCTTTCATCTGGAATTTTTTTCCATCTTCTCATATCCAAATTTTACCTATGTGAAGGCCTAGCTCAGAAAGAACCTTTTCCATGACACCTTCCCTTAACTTTTCCAACTAAAAAGCCTACCTTGATTTACAGCTATTTAAAAATGTGACATTTTCCCCTGTTAGACAGTCAGCTCTTTGAGGACTAAATCTGGTATAATTCCTTTTGTTGGTGTCACCACCCACCTCCTAGAGAGCATTCAAAGTCCCTTCTCCTTACTTACACTCTGGGTCTAGGGTAAGAATATGATGGGTTAGTAGTAGGCATGAGGCCTTCTATGTAACAAATTAAGAATTTAAAAGTTCTTATGGACTGTATTGTGGTCTTTTTTTGATGGCTTTTGTGCGATAAGGCTTCTTCCTGGTTCCTATACCCAACCCCCCAGCCCTTAACAGACTTAAGGATCGGCAGGTTAGCTTATCCCTGTTTCTCAGCTGTAGGAAGAAATTGTAATAGGGTGCTTTTGGGTGAAGGCTATAAGAAGTTGACTCAAGATGGTTTAAATAATCATGAAATGATTAATTAGAATTATAATTCTAATTAATGGCCCCAAGGTCCATTGTAACTATAGGTGATACATCCAGGGCACATATCTCCTCATTCATATCCAGTGGGAGAGGCTTGCTTCTCTTTCCCAGAAACTCTGATCAAGTTTCTCTTAAATTTCATTGCCCAAAACAGTTTAGATCTGCTTATCCATGAATGAACCACTGGCCAAAGGGATAGGATTACCTTCATTAGCTGAGACAAATTATTGGAGGTGGAATGGGCATTGGGGAGCTGGGATAGATGGCATTTTTAAAAAATGGTGATAACAATATCTGCCACATGCTCTCCTTACAATGTCACCTTCACACTCCTCCCTTCAAGAAGTGGGATCTATGTTTCCTCCCCTTGAACCTGGGAGGACTTGTGACTACTTTGGAAATGATGCTATATGATTCTGAGACTTGAGGTTAAAAGGTGATATGGAATCTACCTGGTTCTCTTTTGGGACACTCACTCAAGGAACCCAGCCACCATGCTGTATGGAAGCCCAAGCTCCCTGATGGGAAGACACGTGCAGAGGAACCAACTGCCAGCACCAACAGCCAGCTTGAAAGTGGGCTACCTTGGAAGTGGACCTTTAAGTCTCACACTGGCCCAACTGACACCAGGTGAAGCAGAGGGGAGCTGTTTTATAAGCCACTAAGTTTGGGGGCCATTTGTTATGCAACAATGTGTATCTGGAACAGGGGCCCACTATGGAAATAATTGTGTTCCCCCAGAGCTTTCTGCTGTGTCTTACCCTTTTTTGTCAGTGGATTGGTTAGATATTAAGGGCAAGGCCCAAGGTGAGGGCCTCAAGGGAAGATTTGAAGCCTAATAGGAATTTTATTGTTATAAACTTTTTCACTAAGGCAGGGAATTCTGGATGGGATTTTGGGGATCAAGCTTTATAATAATCAGTGATTTTGTGTTGAGAAGTTGCAGTGGAAGATGGCTGGCTGTGATTTGGATGTTTGCGATCCCAGGCAAATAATCATGACTAATATCTACTCCTTTTTCATTTAAACTGTGGCCCTCTCTGGAAGGAGTGAACCCAGCTAAGGCATCATTCTCTCAGAAGGGCTTCTTACCTGTTTTAACTATTCTGGGAACCAGCATCTTGACTGGCTGTCAAAAGGGTCAACTCAGGTAAATAGTCTCCACAAGCTTTATTTACTTATTTTAAATAAAGAAGCAAATGATTGAATTCACACTTTAGAATACGTTATGTGTACTTTTTGAATTATTAATTCTATTAATGTGGTGTGATTTTGATGGAAAGAAAGTTTGTTGCCTTAGGGACCTGACTAAATCCCTTCGGTAGGTATGGCTGAAGGAATTATTGCTGCCTGATCTTCTATTTTGCCATCTTGGGTTTGCTTACATTCCTGACTTTTACGTACCTGCTCTTAGCTATGCTGCCCTGTCACAGGACTCAGGTTGGTCAGTTCCTGATATTTAGCACTCTTACAGCCTTTGCAGAGAAGTCTGTACCACATCAGGCCCTGGGAGTTGCACAGTCTTGCATGTGAGAAAGAGCTAGTTGGATTTTTTTTTTAACGAATGGCACAGTCACATTTGTGTCACCAAATATGCCTATTTGTGTGTACAAAATCAGCTTAAAGACCAGGCATTTGCAAACACATGCATAAGCGTATACTTACCAAAATACCACAAATGAATCACTCTTCATTCTTTTTCCTTATTTAGCTTGAAGTTGGTTTTCAGGTCCACAATTGCAGGCCCAAATGATGTAACCTCTCCTGTCACATAGCCAAAAAAGGTCACACTGATGTGTGATGAATATTGGCCACATTTTCCCATTTGAACCACCCAGGGAAAGAATTGTGTGATGGGCCCTCATCAGTGTTTACTTATTCACACCAAGCCCTCTGTAGGAAATTTCACTATCCATCCCTCCCCCAAACAAAACAATATTATTGTAGCAGTAACTCCTGCTGTTAGTAAAATAGTGAATTGTATAATGTAATCAGCTTTGGGAAGGAAAGTGTTCTTTTTAATGGGTGCTTCCAAGTCAGAAATCCCCTGAGCCTGACACCCTCCTGAGGTGTGATATGCATGGAGTCTGTCTCTAATTCTTTAAGTTCAGATTTCAAGCACTATCTTCGCCAACTAATTTGTAGTTGCAGATTTGAGTATTGCTGAAATGTAGCTGAGGTGGCCTGTTCCTGGAATTGGCTTTCATTTCTCTGCATATCCTTTGCCCTGCAACCTGGCTTATGTGGAACCTCTGAGCCTTTGCTAGGAGGAGAATGACTTCTTGATCCCATAGGAGAAAATCTCTCCTCTCCCCTCTCTCTCCTCCACTGATCAAATGAAAGAACTTTGGTTCTTTTATGATTTATAAGACCAGACATCCCTGGAGCTTTGAACCCTCTAAGTTTCCAAGGTTTCTGTTATTTGGGCCACGGAGACACTCAATAAGTATTTGTTGGGTGAATGAAAGATTTTTATTTGGTTGGAATCTTGGAGCTGATTTCACCTGGGATAAAGAAGCTAAAGCCCTGAAGTGATGCAGGACTCGATGAAATGCAGAGGCAGGTTGAGAACTAGGTTTCTTGGCTTTGTTACAAATACTTGTTCATCTCGAGACGCAGCAGAGCCCCTCTTTCTTTCTAAGAGCTTTCTTGTCAGGCTCTTCTGCCCTTGCCCAAACCAGTAGAGCTGGCTGCCCACCGTGTCCACAGTACTCTGCACAGAAGTCCTTGACTATGTCAGGCAGTTATTTATCTATACATACATCTCTTCCTGCAGAGGCTGCAAGCTTCTCGAAGACAGGCCATATCTGATATCTGAGTTTTTAAAAAACTCATAGCAGTTTTGGCTTTCAGTCAGTTCTTCCTGTCTATGATCATACTATCAAATCAAGTGCTGCACCAATTTATAATAAAATGTTGCCTTAGACATTGTAAATATGTCCGTATATGTGCATTTTAATTTCTTTCTCTCTCTCTCTACACACACACACACACACACACACACACACACACATTTTATGTGTACTTTTTACTCCAAAGTACTTTATTTTCCATAAGGACTATGAACTGGTGTTTATATAAGCCCAAGTACCTGAGGGACCGGAGACCTCACTTTGCAACGTGGCAAACAGACTCAAGGCCTGAAGGGCAGTGACTGAGTTAGAAGTGCATGGGGGTGTCTGACTCCCACATCCCAAGCTCAGCTTAGTTGGCAGGAGACCCTCCAGTGAGAAAAGGCAAATGTTTTGGCCGCCAAGCTGAGCGAACCACGGAGGGAGCAAGAGGCCCCGAAAAGTCAAAGGCTGGCATGTGACCCCACCGTGGCTTGGACAAGGCTGGAGTCTCTGCCACCTGGTGGCTCCAAGCACTGCTCAGAGCGGCAACCCCCGCCCCTTAAACAGCTGCAGAAGAGCCTCCTCCAGCTGCGGGTTTGTCCCTTGAAGGCCCTTCACCACCGGCGCTGCCCACTCGAAGTATTCCTGGACTGCGGGTTGGGACCGCCCCTCTGGGGTGCAGCGATTCAGGTCCCGCAGATTATACAGCTTGTCCACCAGGTTAGCCCCTGGGCTGCTGCGGGGAGCCGGCTTCACTTGCAGCCGCTTTCTCTCCAGCGTGGGCGGACCGTCTTCGCCCGCCCTTCTCCACCAGACGCCGCCCCTGTGCCCGGAAGTGCAGCTCCACCCCATCCAGGGTGGGGTCCGTGTCCTCCACCGTGTCGTGGAGCAGGGCTGCCTGTAGCACCACAGTGTCAGTGATTCCCGCCTCGTGGGTCAGGATCTGAGCCACACCGATAGGGTGGTTAATGTAGGGGGTCTCTTCGGGGTCCTTTCGCTGGGGCCCGCAGCTCTTTCCAGCCGCGAATTGCCAGACTCCAGCAGCTGTGCCCTGGAGCCCAGCGGGGAAGGGTGGGAGACTGTGCTCTGGGGAGCTCGGGAAACGTGGGCTTTTTCTCTATATTAAAAAAAACTTGAGACAGAGAGAAAGAGAGAGAGAAAGAGAAAGAGATCAGTTTGCTTTCCACTTATTTATGTATTTATTGGTTGATTGTTGTATGTGCCTTGACCAGGGATCAAACCCACAACCTTGGATGGAGTATTGGTATGATGCCCTAACCAACTGAGCCATGGGTCAGGGGTTATTTCTTTTGTCTTTAACTTTATTATTATTATCATTATTTTATTTTTAAATTTATTTAAAAAATAAGATTTTATTATTTCCAGGGAGAGAGGCAGAGAGGGAGAGAAGCATTAATGTATGGTTGTGTTTCACCTGCCTCCAGCCAGGACCTGACTGGAGACCTGGCTTGCAACCTGGTTATGTGCCCTGGCTGGGGAATCAAACCAGCGACCTTTGGGTTCACAGGCCGGTCCCTTTTCCACTGTACTACCAGCCAGGGCCTATTTATTATTATTTTAAAAGCAATACAGACTTGTAAAAAATTTCAAAGATGCTGAAGGGTTTAAAGTGAAAAGAAAAGGCTTCTCATTTTCTTTAGACTCATTGCCCTCTGTCCTCTGTTTCTTGTGGTATTTTTAGTGGTGGTATTTGATTTACATATATGGGGTCACATTGTACACACTCATTCACCACTTGCTTTGCTTTCATGCAATGATTGTTTTTGGACATCTTTTCTATCAGTGCCTATATTTCCACCTTTTAAAAAAATGACTACATAGTACTCTATAGATCATATTTTGTATCTGTGCTATAGATCTATATTGCTGGGAACACTAATAGTGGGTTTTTATTGGAAGACAACTAGATAGTTTATTTCTCTCTAAGAAATGTTCCAGAAATCCTGCACATGTACAGGCTTATTTGAGGAGAAACTCTTGGAAGTAGAATAAAAGATTTCCAGAATATGAGCATTTACAATTTTTTACAGATGTTGCAAAATTGTCCCTCAAGAGTTAATAGATTTTTTTTAAGTTAAAAAAATTTCAATTACAATTGGCATTCAGTATTATATTAGTTTCAGGTGTACAGCATAATGGCTAGACATATGTAACTTACAAAGTGATTCCCCCATAAGTCTTGCACCTATCTGACACCATATATAGTCACTACAGTATCATTGACTCTATTTCCTAAGAGCTAATCAATTTTGATAGAAAAGAAGTCATTTCTTAGGCCCATAAATCAGCAAGTCTACTGAGACATAAAACGCTGAATGAACACAAAGGAGTTAAACGCTGTGGTACATTCTTGTGTTTCAGGGTAGATTTGCTGGCATTTCTGAAGCCTGTTGCTTCCACAACGTTGCTTTGGTTCTGGCTGCCACATTTAGCCGTCCCGTTTTAACCTCCCAACCCAGCCCAGGAGTTCCCCTGCCTCCACTTTGAATCTCTCCACACCAGGTGAAATTTTCCTTGGTTGCTTAGTGACCCCTTGCCAACAAACCCAGCGAGCTCCCGGAACAGGAATTACCTGTTTCTCAGCCAACCTCCTGCTGCTGGAACCCTGCTGTTTCCCAACAGCGGCCGCTCTTTGTGGTTTGGTGGGTGCTGTTTAAAGGAAGAGAGGAAAGCAAATGCTCTCTGAAGACAAGACACGTTGAATTTTAATAGGGCAAATTTAAAACAAAAGAAAGCAAGTTTAAGAGGCTCACACACAATGTGGGGATGGGAAGATTATTTAGTCACTAAATATTGATGGAGCAGGATTGTACCTTGTGTCAGTTCAGTGCACCAAGGCACACAGTGGTGTGTTACGGGTGTGGGTGTTGGGCATAAGTATGGAGGGTGCCTGCCTGGGCCTCCTGTGCTCATCCAGAGTATCAGGAGTCAAGATAAATGCCTCTGTGCTTATATTTCCAAATTTTATTTCTTACGGAGAAAGGCTCTGTTCCTCCCAAGTCAGACTAGCAGTAATAGATCTAGCTGCAGACAGGAAACTGGTGGTTTTGATGGTTTCAGTGGAAAAAATTACGTTTGCTCCTGTAGGACTTGGAGCCTGGAGCAAGGTGGAAGCTCAGAGCCACTACCCAGGAAGTGACTCAGGGACAAACAATGTCTGAGTTGCTGCTTGTTTTATCTTGAAGGAGGGCTTGTGGGTGGGTCCAAGAGTAGGTCCCTCAGGGAGCTGCTAAGGGCTCACAGGACTCAGCTGGGGTGTGGTGGGGGTGGTGGGAGGTGAAGGGTGAGGGATAGGGTGGGGAGGTAGGAGTAGGGTGAGGTGTTAGGGAGGGGTTGGGGGTGGTGTGGGTGAGGGTGGGGTGGTGGGGGTGGTGGTGGTGGTGGGGTGTACCTGTCTGTTAGGCTCTAGGTTCCACTTGATTTCCAAAGATACCTCAGTAGCCAAAACTGATTTAGAGACAGAGCACCACCTGTTGTTGGGGGCTGTAAAAATGCCAGGAAGCCTTGCCCCAAAAGCTGCCAGAAGGAAGTGCTATCACGGTACCTCATTCCCTCCCCCACCTTCACTGCCCACAGCCCCAGAAGAAAGCAGCTCCCAGACTTCAGCTGTTGGAGAATAGCAGGGGCTAGAGTTGCTGCAAAAGTAGAGCTGGTCGTGGAAGGATGGGGCAGACACACCTTGTTCATTTTATTGACACACCTAATTCATTTCAGGTTTCTCACATAATGAAGAACTTATAGAATTACAGGAATCATATGAGGCCTTAAACCCTCAATATTAATCATTAACACTTACCATTTGTATCCAATGTACCCTTTTTTCTATTATCTATCTTTTAATCATTTTATAATTTATTAAAGAATAGAAATTTTACTGTAGTATGAATGGACATGGGGGATATTTTGCTAGGTGAAATAGGTCAGTCAGAGAAAGACAAATATATGTTTCTGGTATATGGAATCTAAAGAACAAAATAAATAAATGAACAAAATAGAGAACAGGCTGATAGTTTACAGGATGGGGGTTGGAAGACTGAGTGAAAAGAAGGGATTAAGAGGTATGAATTGAGCCCTGGCTGGTAGCACAGTGGATAAGGCGCTGGCCTGCGAACCCAAAGGTTGCAGGTTCGATTCCCCAGCCAGGGCACATAACAAGGTTGCAAACCAGGTCTCCAGTCCGGTCTGTGGCTGGAGGCAGATGAAAAGCAACCATACATTGATGTCTCTCTCCCTCTCTGCCTCTCTCCCCCTCTTTCTGAAAATAATGAAATAAAATCTTAAAAAAAAAAAAAAAAAAAGATATGAATTGGTAGTTACAAAATAGTCAAGGGGATGTAAAGTACAGTATAGGGAATATAGTCAATAATATTGTAATAACTATGTGTACAGTGAGTGCCAGGCAGGTACTAGAAATTTTGGAGGGAATACTTTGTAAAGTATATGATTGTCTAACCAAGATGTTGTATACCTGAAACTACTACAAAATAATGACTGTAAACTGTAATTGAAAAATAAAATTAAAAAAAGTAAGAATAAAGAAATTGAAAAATAATGTTATTAGAAATTATAATAAGAATTCAGTTATAGGAAACTCAAAAATTTATTCTATATTATCCTGGATTTGATGATACACACATGTAGTTGGTTATATACAGATGTACACACAAAAATATGACACTTATACATGTGTGATCTTTGTTCCATGATTGCAAAACATTTCCACTTTTATTTTATTTATTTTATTTTTTAATTTTTAAAAGATTTTATTTTATTATTTTTAGAAAGAGGGGAAGGGAGAGAGGCAGAAAGGGAGAGAGACATCAATGTATGGTTGCTTTTCACCTGCCTCCAGCCACAGACCTGACTGGAGACCTGGTTTGCAACCTGGTTATGTGCCTGGCTGGGGAATCGAACATGCAACCTTTGGGTTTGCAGGCTAGTGCCTTATCCACTGTGCTACCAGCCAGGGCTCATTTCCACTTTTAGATTTATAAATACCAAATGAACAAACCAGTGGATGTTTTTATTTCTATATCATTTGTTTCTTTCTGATTACTTTGTTACACACACCTGTCTTCAGCATTTTCCCACCTGTAAACGGTACCAAGTAAAATTTTGTGCATAAACATTATAAGAGATAAAAAATAATAATGTCACATGTCTTCTATCAAAATGGTGTGATTCAGATTCATGCAAAGTACTGTGATGCAGTTCTTCCTGTGAATAACTAACTGGATAAGAATACCATATTTTTCTTTTGTCCTGGAAATGTGTTGTTCACTCATTAATTCTTGCAAGCTTATTTGGAGGGCAGCGCAGCTATTTTTATACCGCTTATGAAATAATGGTTTTCTGTATCAGCGAACAAAAGCTTCCTTGACTGAGCATGCACCTTTGAGACAGACACAGGAGGTGTGAGGAAGGCAGGCAGCACACAGCCAGCCAGCTAGATCAGCAGAATCAACCTTGGCAATTGGTGAGGTGATGGTATCTCAATGCTGCAATGTCTTGCTCTCCCACACATGGATCTCTGAGTTTGAATAAATTCATCTAGAATGTTGTCATCCACAGACTCATAGTATGAGATTTCACGTATATGATCAATTTCACCATAGTCATGAGAGGCCTTGCTAAGATGACTCTTTGCATTTACCTTCTGATTCATCTGATAATTGTGAAATGCATTCTTTTGTCAAGTTTCTTCTATTTGCCATTATGTAGAGAAAATGAAAAATTGTTAATTTTCAACTATGTTCAAGGAAACGTAAACAAACAAAAACCAAGACCATACATAAAGATGGTGTATTCAGATGGGAAAATATATATATATATAATTTTTATAGAGAGGGGAAGAGAGGGAGGAGGAAGAGAGGAAGAGAAACATCCATGTGAGAGAGAAACATGGATTGGTTGCCTCTGGTGCATGAACCAACTAGACCAAACCTACAACCCAGGCATGTGCCCCCCCTGGGAGTCTAACCAGCAACCCTTCCCTTTGTGGAACAACGCCCAACCAACTGAACCCCTTTACCACTTCTGTGCACCCTTTGGTTTTGTCTTTCACCCTGAACTCATGTCACATTTTTCTTTGTGATTCCACTTCAAAGAGATATTTTGTTATTATAATAAAATCTTCTCCCTTTTTGTGCACATCCCTGAGCTTGTACCCATAGCTGATGGTGGGCTGGCGAGGGTTACTCATTTCTGGCTCCAGGGTTGCTGCTCAGCAGGCTGCCAGGAGGGAGTTGGGAGCCAATCTGTCTTTAGTGGTCATTAGCAAGTGAATAGCCGTCTGTAGTTTTTATCTTCATCTTTCCTTCCACATAGGAGCTTTCTTTGATTTTCAGCAGGGTGACTGGAAGGCCAGCTCCTCTGGGCAATGATTTATGAAATACAGCCTTACCTGGTTACTTACATCTTGGCTTCAGAACTCTTTAAACCCTGTGTTCATGGCATTTTGATGAGAAATGAAATGTTTCAGCATTCAGAGCTTGTTCACCACTTTGCACCCTCTGGTTGATAGCCAGTCTCCCAGTAGCTTAAAAATAGTTTGGTACTCTTTGGTTTGAGTTCCGTAACAAATTAACAAGAAGTACTGAGGTACCACTTTAATTGCTATCCAGAACTGGCTATGATTATGTACAGAATCATAGGTGCTGAAGTGAATAGATAGACTGTGTAGTGGACCCCAATCTTCCCATCCAGAAGATTTGCAGATAAAAGCTCTATTCTAAGACCTATTTGTTCACATGTTATGACATTCCTGAAATTCTGATTTGTCTTAAAATTGACATGCATATTTAATATAGTGTACTCCCTGCCCACCAACAAAAATGTTTTTTATTTTTATTTTTTAAAAGATTTTATTTATTATTTTTAGAGAGAGAGGAAGGGATAGAGGCAGAGAGGGAGAGAGACATCAGTGTATGGTTGCCTTTCACCTGCCTCCAGATATGGACCTGGCTGGAGATCTGGCTTGCAACCTGATTATGTGCCCTGGCTGGGAATTGAACCAGTGACCTTTGGGTTCTCAGGCCAGCACCTTATCCACTGTGCCACCAGCCAGGGCTAAAATGTTGTTTTTAAATCAACAGTGTCTCATAACTCGGTATCTTTAGAATAAAGGAAATATAGCAGGAAACCACCTAACCATAAAGGATCTGGATTTCAACACTGTGCAGCACTGTGTGCCCTACAACCTCAGTTACAATGAACATGAGAAGGATAGAATCTCTCATTCATTTGAAACTCTAGTAAGAAGGAAAACAGGATGTACCTCTCATTGTCAGCCTATAATGGAGTGCAGAGTGAGGGCCTCCTGGAAATAGGAGAAAACTCCCATAACCCTTAGTTGGGGGAAGGGGGAACAGGAAAGGAGGAAGTGAATGCTAAGGCATGGCCTTTAAGATACTTTGCATAGCAATGACAAGAAGGGCAGAGGATTGCCACACAGTGTGAAATGTGTATGTGACAATGACTTTAAGAGTGAGACATAGCCAGGGGAGGTGGATGCCCACCTCAGATGTTCCTTTGTCACTGGGCACTCTTGCTCTGACTAAAGATGGCAGCCAAAAGAAGGTAAAAGATATGGGAGAACTGGCAAAAATGGCACATCTTAGGAGGGGTCAGATGTGAGGTCACATAGGGAGCCCTGGCCTGAGCATTGAAAATGATGGCAGGCTGCAAGAGAAGGGATCCACCACGAGATCTGGTGTGTAAGGGAGAAGCCATGCAGTCTGTGGTAAGAAAAGAGCTACTTCTGCTTCCATGAAGGACATATAGAGAAGCTACTCTCTCGCAACATGTGCCTTCCTCGACTCTACCATGATCCAGTGGAACACGGCACATGTTTTCCTAAACAACTACGTGGAGGCTGAGAATAGAGTACCCCAGATCCTGGAGAGAGCTATGGCGAGAGGATGGCAACTCTGAAACCTACAAGTTCCACATTCCGGAGAGGATGGAGATCTGTTTGCAGGACTGGCTTAAGAACAGATAAAGATACGGGGAGCTTCTGGGCATGGTTTTAGCTTTCAGGCTCTTTGGAAGTGAGGGAGACTCTGGGTCTTAGAGGAAGGAGGGCTCTGAGCAGGAGCGAACCCTGTTAATAAAAATCTGTTTCCTTCAATTCTAATTGGTCACGTGTCAAGGTGCCATGTGGCCCAGCCCCAGTTTGCTTGGTTGCAAACCAAGGGACCCGACAGTGAAGCGGAGTCCCTGTTGCCTAAAGATGGATCTACTCGGGACATTGCAGTCAGTCACCACTAGGTGGCGAACAAGCCCCAGCCGTGAAGTTCTGAGATCCAGACACCTCCGGGATGCGGATTTTTCTTCCCGGTCCCTTAGTGAGCAGTTGACCAGCTGTACTGTGGGTGAAGACACGGAACTCCGTAGAGCGTCTGGAGGAGGGTGTGATCACAAATACAGAGAGAAGTTGGAATTCATTCATTAGGGCAACAATATCTATTGAATGAATGCCTGCAATTGCCTAGATGTAGAGGGTATGGATGGAGAATAAGATAGACAAAACAAATAAAGAAAGAAAGAAAGAAAGAAAAGATAGACAAAGAGTTTGTGGTCTAGTGGAGTTAGAATAATTAATGCAGTCAGTGGAAACAGCCAGGTCATTTGGAATTGTTATGAACTTAATTCATATGTTGCGATTCCAGCTCCCAGTAATGCAGAATATGACCATATTTTGAGAGGGTACCTTTTAAGAAGTATGATATTATGCTTTATACTAAGGAAAGAAACTATCATATGCTGAGGTTGTTAAGATATATGGTAAAAACGAATGTTGTATCCATGAAATTGTGAAGAAGGAAAAAGAAGTTAGTGTTAGTTTTGCTTGTCATACCTCAAACTGCAAAAGTTGCAGCTACCACAGGCCTGACTGGTGTGGCTCAGTGTGTTTAGCATCGTCCCACAAACCAAAAGTTCCCAGGTTTGAGGCCTGGTCAGGTCACATGACCAGGTTGAGGGTGTGCAAGAGGCAACCAATCGACGTTTGTCTTACACTTCGATGTTTCTCTCCCCCATTCTCTCTTCCTTCCCCCTCTCTAAAAGTAAATAAATAAAACCTTTTAAAAAAGTTACAACCACAGTGCTTAATAAGTGCATAGTTCAGATAGAAAAGGCATTAGATTTGTGGGTGGAAGACATCACACAAAACATGTTCCAATTGACAGCAACATGAGCCCATGTGAAGCCTCCAGCAAGGGGTACCCTGCCACTGGGGACGCCCAGCCATTTACTGCAAGTAAGAAATGGTTACAATAAGCTGTTTTGAGAGAGGGAGACTACATTCAAATAACTTTTATTATAGTATATTGCTATAGACTAAGGCTGAGGCCACAAGGAGGTGCTATTTCCCCAAAGTAACAGGAGTCACAGGCCTGTATTGCAAGTCTTTTACCTCTAATTTGGTTGGTTTGTTTGAAGCCTTTTACATGACTTCCAAGATTGTATATAATACAGACACCTTGAGTTTATCCCCCAAAAGTCTGTAATCAAAACGCGAAATGTCAGTTTTACTCAGTCTCCCTTGAACATCTCCACAGCCGTGGGCAGTTTTTTTCAGGAATGCTTAAAGTATATTATTTTTTAAAAAACAAAACTGAGGAAGCTTTGGTAAAGAGGTACTCCAGGTATTTGACCCAATACTCATTTATTGTTTCTGAATTTGTGTAGGCAGCTCTTTCATGTTCATATTCAGAGGGCCCCGGGCATGGGCTGAGACACATTCTGGCTACTGAAGAGGAGCAGTGAGGACCGAGTTCCCAGCTCTCCCATCACCCATCCCATGTGACCCCCTAGGAGCCGGTTGCCTTGTGTGTCTAAAGGGCAGGGACCCACAAATGGCCATTAGTTGCCATTGTTGGGGTGATTAATAACAATACAAATAATTATAATTCTTGCTTTGCAAAACCTGTCTTTTAAGAAGAATGGCACTTACGTAAATGTCTTGGTAAATCAGTCTCTGGGTTTTGTGAGACTGCAGAAGCATGTGCTTCGTGGACCTCTTTTGCGTTTGACTTGTCTAATTCCTGGGGCTGTCTTGCTTTTCTCCTTTTGCTCCTGGTTGTCTCTTTCCCATCTTTCTTTTGTCTTCCCCTCCTTTCAACGTTTACTTTCTGTTTCTTGGTGTCCCTTTCTTTCGTTGCCCTTTCTTACTTCTCTTTCACATTCCCATTCCCACTCCCACTCCATTTATTCCCAAATATCTGAAATCTCGATTCCTTCTGGGTTTCTCTTTCATCCTTTAGATCAAAAATCTATTGTTTTCTATCAGGGCAAATAAAAGCACAGCACACCAAGAACTCATGTGTCCAGTTCTTGCTTTCAGAAGGGAGAGTGACATTTACTGAGTGCCACTCTGCTTGCCGTAGGACATAGAAGGCCTGTTGGTGGGGCTGCAGGGAAACTAAGCTTCAATTTCATGCCAGGGCCTGTGCCTTCCCACCATGCTACCCACACTACCTCCATGAGGAAGACATTTTCTGGCCAGCGTCCATGGCCAAATGGTGTAAGAATGACTTCCTGTGACAGCCTTCTATTGAGGTGGCCATGGCCCCTCAGCATAGAGATCTGCCTGTGGCACTGCCTGTGAGAAGCTCCTTGCAGTAGTCACAGTTGTGGTCCAGATGGCAGGAGACCACCAGGTCATTTCACAGTGTCCATTCCCCTGTGGGAGAAGCTTGGTGGTCAGAGGCCGGTCACTGCCGGGGTGGCTGTCTGAGTGCCCATTCTGACTCTGCCTGCTGTGCAACCTCAGACAACTTGCGAAATCTCTCTGAGCCCCAGCCGCAGCATCAGGTGGTCATCCCCTCCTGGGTGTCCCTGGGTTACCGCAGCTCAAGGACACTCTCTTGTGATGTATTTTAAGGCCATCTGATATGATATCTGTACAAAACCCAGTTATTATGTTTATTATGAGGTTCAATATGATTAACCATGAAGCATTTTTCCATCTGAATGAGGCTTCTTTCAATACACTTTGGCCAGTAATTACAGAAGCTTAAAACGTTCCACAAACATGTTCATAATTATGAGCGAACTGGGGCGCAAGGTGGCCCCCCAGATCCCTGATATGTTCTTGTTCAGCTCAGTCAAGCTTTCATTGATCAGAAATGGAAAAAAAAAATCCCCCAAAACAAACAAACCCAGAAAACTCTTGTTCTTTATGTCCTGTAACAAGATAAGGAACCCAGTAACTAAAGAATAATTACATTTAACCAGCTTTTCTTATGCATCAAGATCTATTTCTGAAACTGATCATTAGGGATTTTAAATAAGACAGAAATCAGTATGAGGTATGATTTTCTTTTTCATGGTTCAAACATATTGATATAATTGTAGATCTCAAAGTAATTTTTATTTACACACAAATAATATATACATTTTTGATTCTTAAAAAAAAAACTTAGAAGCAGAGGTAAAATTTAAGATTTCTCCCTTTTCTCTCTTCACAGAGGTAATAACCATTATCAGTTTGTCATTTTTCTTTCAGATCCTTTCTCTGACTTTTGATTTTTATTGGTCTTTACATATTTCCCCTTATGGTTTAGCTTTGTCTCCTGAACCTGATTGTGTGCTTCTTGGACCAGAAACCACATCTTCTACTTGATCTTAACTCCACCACTCTACGTGCCTGAAGAGAGGGAATGGTGAAGAACAGGTAACTAAAAACTTGTTTAAGAGAAACAATTATAGAACATGTTATTCAAGCAGGGTTAGTAACAAGGCTAGGAAGTATTTCAGATTCTGAGCTTCAAAAACCATCTCACCTTACCCAGTGGAACCCAGAACATTCTCCCATGGATTTTTGACAATATCTGAAACTTGAAGCTTGAAACATTCATTCAGATTCTCTTCAAAGAATTGAAACATTGCTGAGGAAAGAATCTTTCTGGTGTTTCTACATCTGCCTCATGCCTCACTGTCCATGCTTCTAGGAGGTTCTCATGACCTGCTTTCCCAGAAGCAGATGTGAGAGAAGACTCCCATCCTTCAGTTTCATGGAGACCCCTCCAGTTGGATCTAGTCAGCCACCCTCAGTGTCAGCTCTGAAACATTCCTTGCTGTCTCCTTCAGTGGTTTACAGAGGGCAGGAAAAACGTTTGTGATGTTTCCTGGGGGTTTCTAGGACAGACTTAACGTTCTTGTGGCCCCAATTGATCCTTTGGGCAGCATGTGGCCCCAGACACATATGGAAATATTCTATCATGTTATCAAACCATTCTATTTTCTTTCACCTTTTCCCCTCTTTCCTCAAAATGGTACCTGGGGTGGGGCCCATACTGGGTCCCTGTGGCAGGGACAGTCCTTGGGTTGCTACCCTGCCCAAGGGCTTTCAGAAAAGCCCTGAGAAATAAGTTTTATTTATGGCAGTTTTATTTATTTATTTAGTTAGTTGAGACTCTACCACAGGTCCTGCTTCACCATTTACCAGCTTCTCTCATGTTTGCCCACATCCGGAAGCTGATTGACTTTGTACACTATGTTCTCAGGGCACCGTGCCCTTCCTGTGCTCTTCCCTGCATCTGAGCCTTTGTTCATTGTGTTCTCTTTATCTCGGGAGGAATCAGTCCAATTTCTTCCTAGCTGAGCTCTCTTGCTGAGTCTGCACTGCCTCTGGCTTCATCTACTGTGTCTGTCATTGTTTGTTCCCACCTTTAATGTATTTAATTATAGCCTTTTCAGACAGATTTGAAGCTGCTTATAATAAAATACAGACAATAAACTAGTGAAATAAAAAAATAAGAAATTAGAACTAGGAAAAAGGAAAATTCAAATATACCGACCATAAGGGTCCACACAACTGCTATTGTTACATCTCGAGCTTTCTGACCACAGTTCCTCAAACTGTGATAGGTTCAAATTCATTATTTTTAGAATATAATCTTTAGAGTAGCTCCTCAGGAAAGTAAGACATCATCATCATTATTACTTTTTAATGATGAAAGATAGCATTTCTTAGTATTAAATTCTAAAAAGAGTGCCTCACATGAGACTTGATAAGCATGGGCACCTCATGATGAAATGCACTAAATTCTCAACAGTGTTTTGACAGCCAAATGGTGAATTTCACTATTTTATGTAGTTTTGGAAAAAATTGAGAATGTGAGTGGGGAGATGTTATTTGATGGGTATTAAAAAAATTGGGTGACTTTAAAATGTAACTCAGTGAAGGTAACTTTGAAGCTGAGATGAATGTGGTCCCTTTATGTGGCCTTCTCGTGATTTTGCGCATGCCAAGATAGAATTTAAGCTCCTCAGGGAGTGGGGATTTATGCCTTGTACACAATCGTCTGTGAACACTGCTCCCCCAGCACCAGTAGGAGTGTGAGGTTGTCCTCCTGGATGAGCACCCCATTTTGGTGCCCCCTCAGCTCCTCAGAAGAAGGTTGATCTTCAGACTCTACAAACTAGAGAAATGGGTATCAGGCAGGGTGACATTATGAAAACTGGGGCACTGAAGGAGTCTTTTCACCTGGATAGAAGACTGCACATCTCTGCGTGGAGAGAGGTCCCAATGGTGAGCTTTCTCTTAATCAGATTCTTTGACTTAGTGCACTCTGTGTCATGTATCAGGAAAGGCTAAAGGCAGCCTGCACTTTCATGTGGAGGATCACAGGTATTAGATTTAAGTAGGAGGGGATTCTAACTGCCCTATTTGGAGGCTTTCATCAGGGGCCACTACTCAGTGCATTGGCATCATCAGTGGATGTGTCACAGTCCTGGCAGCACCCAGGGGCAGTCACTGACTCAGCATGGTGTCTCCAGAACTGAGGAAGCTCAGCTGGAAGGAAAGGTGAACTTTGTGCAGCTGTTTTCTTTAGACTACTCCAACTTTTAATTTGTATCATATTTAGATTTGTGGACCCAGACCCTGAATGATCTCCCAGGGATCTAACAATGAAGGAAGCTGTTTTATCCTGTGTCCACATTAGAGACCTGGAAGGAGCCAATGTTGGAACCTCAAGGAGGCCAGTGGTCTAGCCCAGGCTCTGGCAGCTGACATAACATCAACCTGCATGTATCCCTCTTGTGCCATAAATTGGAGGATCCTGTTGCTTCTCCACGTGGGACAGAATAGCAATGGGCCAGGTGCCATTTGATGTATATGCTTAAGCAGAACAAAGGAGTCAACAGTGAGTCCGAATCAGAGAAAGATATTCTCACACAAGGTGCTAAGCTTGGCACAGGCTGTGTGGGCTGTTTCTGTGTCCTTACTAAGCTTTGAGAGCATCACCTTTTAATTACAGTTCTTTTAAGAAAATAGACCTGGCTGGTGTGGCTCAGTAGATTAAGTGCCCGCCTATGAAGGGGTCACTGGTTTGGTCCTCAGTCAGAGCATGTGTCTGGGTTGCCAGGCCAGGTGCCCAGTAGTGGCGCTCGAGGGGCAACCACACATTGATGTTTCTCTCCTCTTTCTCCTCTTCCTCTTCTTACCAGGCTAATAGGGGCTTGTTCATGTGGCACCTTGGTGTAAGACCCAACAATTAGTGTTGAGAGAAACAGGTCTTTATTTACAATATTCCAACCTGGGGTGGTACTGGTGCTGTGAGCACTTTAGCTCAGAGCCCTGTTCTCCCATGAGACCCTGCACTTCTTTTGATCCTCAAAAGGCCATAAGCCACACCCCAAATCCAGTAGTTCCCATTCCTTATCTGTCATGTCTCTCCTGCAGGATCTGGGGTATGATGACATCAGCTTCATATGATAGTACAAGAAAGCATGTGTCATGTTACACTGGATCATGGTGAAATCCAAGAAAGGCACAAGTCCTAATAGAGTATCTTCTCCATCAGTGTTCCTGGTAGCTCCCACCCATCCGTGCCTGGTTGGGAGGTCCTTTCTGAGTTGTAGTGTTCTCTATGCTCTTAATGCAGAACTGTATGGTACCTCCTTATACATCTGACCTCATGGCTAGCTGGTGGAGTCCCCCTGCCCTCTTTCAAACCACGTGGCTCAGCCTGCAATGGCTGCCACCTTTCCTTTAAATGCTAACCATGACTTGTGATGCAGGGGATATGGTGACCTGTTGTAGTCACCCTCAGGACATCTCACACAAGGCCTCGTGAGCTCTCTGCCATCACTCAATGGTCAAAGTCCCTTCCATCTTGTGACCTTTCCTCTGCCACTCCACAGCCAAAGCTCCTTCCATCTCCCTGGTGCCAAGCAGTGGCCACAACTATCTGTATAGGTAACAAACTAGCTACTAGCCATACATATACAAAGTACCTTAAAAGCTGCATTATTTCCTTCCCTCATCCCCCAAACCAGGGGCTCTGAGGAATTTGGGGATGGCTCCCTATAATACCCCCTCTCTAAAACTAAATAAATAAAATATTTTTAAAACCCAGAAATCACTAAGATTGTTTTTGTTTCTGATTGATGTCTTTAAGATTAGATGGAAAATAAAAGTAAAGAAATAAACCAACAAAAAATATTGATCACCAGGTTATTTAATTGCTAATTTTAATATAATATCCTTAGCAAACTGTATGGGTAAACATTTTGTAGATTTAGTGGATGGTTGGTTATAGGAGCTTCTCATGGAATCAAGCATACTTTAGATTTGTATTCTAATTGCTTATTTGATCCAAAAACTATGAAAGGGCTGGATAAGGAGTGGGATTTAATAAAAGTTTGTTGAATGGATAAATGAATGAATGACTATATGGCATAGATTGAGTTGCATCTGGACATGAGTAAAAAGTCATGAATCTAGTTTAATTGGATGCTATCATTATTATTTTAAGTTACAGTGATATCTGAGATTATTTTGAGAGCTAAGATTTTAGGATAAATTTGAAATCTGTATAGAAAATATGATGCATAATCATCTATGACTATGAATTAATGACATTTTATGATTATAAGAGTATTATGGAGTCTCATACTTCCTATTGCCACATTATAAAAAGCCAATGAATCAACTGAAGAAATTGGCATCTGTTAAAGACATGAAAGGAGTTTTTCCATTTTAACTGACAGGTAAGTTGTGATAAGTCGTCTCTTGAGAAGGTCTATTTTAGCACTTGGCAGTAGCATCATATGGTAGGCTATTTGTTTGATGTGACATTTCTTTGGAGGTAGCGCCCATGCCTGAATATTTTATTATTTGCTCCTGTAAAAATTTAGGAAAGGAATTTAAAGGATTATTATTCTGCATCTGAATGTGTACATGTGAGTGCTGAGAGTGATTTAGAGAAAAGAAGTTTGGGATATGCTGGGACGTATGGAAGTTCCTTGGAACTTCTCCTGGGATAACGATAAGGATTCATTGCTTTGCGGTGCTCCCCTACCTTTTTGGTCTGGTTCCCTTTCTGGAGATGGCCTTGCTTATCTTTCAAAGCCTGAGGAGCTGATATTTGCGGCCCATTAGCAGAATCCTTACCAGGCAGAAGTTCCCTGGTATATTGTTGCAAAGTTTAACTGTCATTGAAAAAGACAATCTGAGATCTCATTGCTGAGTAGGCCATGGCAGATCTCTGGACCTGATACCCTGGATGTCCAAGCTCTTGATTTTGATGCTCCTCTTTGGTTATGTCTGTTTGTTGCAGTGTTTTCTCCTGCAGGAATTTGTAAACTGAACTGGAATACATGGTGCCAATCTCTACAGAACAGGGCTCTTGGTTCCTCTGAGTCCTCTCTTCAAGGAGAATTGAAGAATCATGTACCTTGTTGGTTGGATTTTCTTGGTCATCAGCTTTTCCTGCCGCTTCTTGGAGGCTTTTATCTTCTTCCTCCAATGTGACAAGTGTCTCTGTTTCAAGGTGGGTCTGTGCCTCTGGGTGTCCTTCAGGCTCCACAGCTGGGTCTGGGCCTTTGGTTGCTGAGTCCTGAGTTTTGTGCTCAACTCCTTCTGGCTGCTTCTGTTCCTCAGTGAGCTCCTCATTCTTGCCTTCAACTGCCTCCTCAGTTCTGTTTTTCTCATCTGGTGCTACCTGTTTTTGGGTGTCTGGATTATTATTGTGACTTCCTTGTGCAGACTCTCTGAGGGAGTCTACTTGACTCTGGAAATCCTCTTGAGAAAGCAGATCTCTTGTCCCTAGGCTGCTGTCACCATCCTCTGGAGTAAGGCTGTTGGGGGTTTCAGAAGACCCTTTAACATTCTGTGTGACTATTGGCTCAGGATCTTCCCCCTGGTAACCATCATCTGCCTTGACTGACTTGTCATGGGTCTTGGTGATCCTCTTATCTTCCCCTACAGACTGGTTCTCAAGTGGTGACAACCCCCATATTCTTTCTCTTGTTCCTAGTGTCCCTTCTGCTGCAGGGGCATTTTTGCTACTTACAAGTGTTTGTGTTGTCCCTTCTTTTGCATGTCTTGCCTGTTCTCCTGGAGTGATTGCTCCTTCAATTTCAGGGTGATTCTGATCTTCTGAGCTTGACTCTTGTGTCTTAGAACCTTCTTCAGCACCCCTTTCTTTTGATAATTTCTGGAGTTCCTGATACTTTCCTTCCTGTGCTTCAACGTCCAGGGCTGGTGGCTGAGTGTTTCTCTCACTTTCTTCCTGCGCTACTGTTTCATGGGCCTCAGGGCCTCTCCTCTTTTTCTTTTCAGTTCTTTCATCAGATGTTTCTGAAACATTTCTGCTATCACCTTGTACTGACAGGTTGTTTATTTTATGTTCTTTTTCTTGTGCTGGGGGTTCTTGGGTCTCATGTGTTTTACCATCATCCCCAGGTTCAGCTGAGTTCTTCGTCTCGGATGGTGTCCTGCCAGCATCATTTCCTGGTTCTTGAATCTCAACTATACTACCATCATCTTTAGGATCAGTTGATCTTTGTGTCTGAAATGGTTTCTGGGCAGCTGTTTGTTCTGGCAGGTCAGTGAGCTCTGAACTTGATTTATCGTTTCCTTGTAGTGGCTGTTCTTGTGCATTAGAGTGTTCCTTAACATTGTCCTCTGCTGCAACTTCCTGATCTTCAGGTGGTCTCTGTGTTGCTTCTTCTGATGCAGAACTTTTGATTCCCAAGCCCCCTTCCTGTTCTCTGGTCTGATCTCTCATCTTAGTGTCACTTTGTTCCCTAGCTGGTTTATCTTCTTCCCTGGGAATCTCCTTGTCCTGTATCTCCTCCACCTTTGTGGGACTTCCAGTTTGTTTTGATCCTTCTGTTGGCTTATTTGTCTCAATTTGTACCCCTTTGTCTTCTGTTGCTGGTACACCTTGGGTCACTTCCTGGATTTGTTTATGTCTTTTCAGGTGTTGGTTCTTTGGGTCATTATGCCCAGATGCTTTACCTGGCAGTTTGTGAGTCTTGGTGTCTCCCTGTGGGCCCAGTTTTTTGCAGCCCCTTTCCTCAGGGCTGAGCTGAGCTGATGACACTATTCCTGAAAGAAGCACTACTTCATCTTGAGTTGGTGGAGTTCCCTCCGTCCCCTGGCCAGCACTGCTGGTTACCTGGAGATCTGTGTTATCTGGCTTCTCTTCTGATTTAGACACTTGTCTTGGTTCTGAATTTAGTAATGATCGAATGTCAAGATAATGGAAGTTCAACAAGTTGAAGATTGTAAGAACAAATTCATCAAAACTGATGGTGCCATCATGGTCAATAGCCAGATGATTCAAGTTTCTCTCCATAGCATAAATGACATGTGGCTGCATGAAAACACAGTGAGAAATCAGCCAGTTTACTAGGGGTGAGGTATCCTGAGTGTCTCCCAAGTATACTCATTTTTAACCCTATTTCTCAGACATTGGTGAAATTTCCCAGAACAGATGGGATTTTTAAAATTGTTATTCTGGATGTCATTTGTTCATGAGAAAGCAATGGGTAAGGAGCATGTATATTGCTTATTTGTTGCATTTAGATGCATATTGGCTCACGACCCCTCTCAGAAGCTGATTTTACTGAAGCAATAAAGCCAGTAAGGAAAACCTCACTTTTCTCCATAATATTGGCTAAGCAACTGCACAGAGTAGGGAGCTGAAACTGCAAAAAGTTGTTCAAAACGCAGTGAGTCCTGAGAGCTGGGAGCCAGATGTATGTAAGATAGGCAGGGAGCACTAATCCCTGTCCTGCTTGGATCATGGAGAAAGGGCAAGTGGAGAAGGATATGCACAGCTCCGTGAGCAACTCACCTGAAGAATGTCTCCAAACTCATCCTGGATGAGCAGTTTCAGCTCTCTGCAGGTCAGTGTCACCTTATCACCATCCTCCCTGGCATACTTGTGGAATGTCTCAATGACACAGAGGACATCTCTCAGGAGTTGAGGCATCTTGACAAACTCAGGAGACTGTGAGAAAAGGCAAACCAAGCTCATTTCTCCAAATGGATCTTTCAAGAAGAAGATAACGGATTGTCCTTCTTTCTGACTTTGTTCCAGTTTCATTGGCATCATCCGCTCTATTCTGTATCTTAAAATATTGTATTTGAACTTCAGGGTGATTTAGTTTTGCACCAGATAATGTGGCAAGATCATATCTAGCACCACTAAGTATTAGAAAAGACATTTCACCCTATCCTTGAGAAAACAGAGGCACTCATATGTTCAGAAAAAAGTTTTATTGCAAAAGGAGGGTAGAAAATGAAATCAGAAGTACTGAAATGCACAAATAAAGTCAACAAAGTAGGACCAATCCTTCTAGCCTCATCTGCCAGTGACTACCTGTTTTCCTCCCACCTTGGTTCAGTCTAACTCCTCTGCTTAAAAAAGTATAACTTTGAAGTTAGGGAAGCTTGTAGTAGAAAGAAAAGAAAAAAAAAAATCTGCTATGTATATAGGCTGAAGCAACTTTCATTTTTTTCCAAGAAGACATAGCTCAGTGAACCTGGTGGTAAATAAGTAGAATCCTGACCCCTCAGTCAATATCCATCATTTAAATAACTATCTTTATATGTATAGGTCTGAGTTATGTATCTTGTTAAATAGTATTCATTCCTATGTACAGTACAGTTTGTATTTTTAACAAAAGAAAATGATTCAGATTGTTTGGATAAAAAAAAAGAGAAAATGATCAAAGAAGTTCTGGAAGCAATGGATGATGCATTTGGGATACTAAAGCTCCCACTTTAGTATCCTCAGTAAAAGGACAAAAAAGCCCCTTATGGACCCTCTTTACCAGTGCTGTCTCTCTTTAAGTCTGTAAGGTATAATTAACTTGTTTCTCCGAGCCTCTGTTCTCAGGACTGAGAAGATTACTAAAAGCATCCCCCCAACACAGGTGTTTTAAAACATTCAAACAGGACATACCAGTCCGGAGAACCGGGACCCTGAACCCAAAGATAACAAGAAAACAAACAGAAGCCTGTGCTATCATCAGCATGAAACTTCCTGATGCACAACTAGTTGCCATGACTACCGGGCTACAACCCGCCCCCCCTCCCTTTTTTTTTCCTTTGTGTTTGCTTTTCACCTGCCTCCAGCCAGGGACCTGGCTGGAGACCTGGTTTAGCAGCCTGGTTATGTGCCAGGCTGGGGAATCGAACCAGCAACCCCTGGGTTCGAAGGCCAGAGCTTATCCACTGTGCTACCAGCAAGGGCTTCCCCTCCTCTTTCTTGATCCAATAAAAACTCTCAGCCCCTACCCCTCAGGGCTGGTGCATTTCTCCATACCTAGCCCTTTCCCTTTCCTGGGAAAGCAAAAATAAAACTTTGCTATCTGCATTTTCTTCTCTTTGTGAATTCTTTCAGTCTGGGTCACTGGCCACCCTAATGATCAGCAGTGTTTACTTAACAGTGTTTCTTCTGAAAACCTTATATAATTTCACATAGAAGCAAAGCAGCCCCCACTATCCTATGTATGCTCAAGCAGATAGATACTCAGGGAGACTCACCTTGTTCACGAGTGAGAGCAAGTGTGATGCGGGCAGTTGGTTGGGAGCTAGCTGATGGCAGGTGCTGCAACCTTTTATTGAGTCTTTAATTGCACAGTTTGGAAGATGACACCCTCTGGGTCTAAAGCACTGATTCATCACCACCAAACCCAGTCTCCCCTCCGCCTCTACTGCTGCTTGTCTTTTATTTCCTTCTTTAGGCAGTTTCAGTTAAGTCTTGGCTTTTGATTCATCTAAAATAAGAGAAAAGGGTATCTTGGTTCATTTACTGTCTTTTGCACGATATAGTTTTGAGGAATCTTTGGGGTGGTGTTGGCTTTTTTATTTTTATTTTTTAACCTAAGGACACAATTACATTTCTGTTTGACAAATCATAGGGCTGGCAGGAATCTCTGAAGTCATCTGATTCTTACTCTCTATTCACAAGACGACTGCATTTGACCCAGCCCAGATAGATGGGTGTCAATCATGTTTTTAAAAATAGAGGCTCCATTTAGCCAGGTGACAAAAGTGGAGATACCAGCTGATCAGGTGTTTCCGTGCCCCTTGCCTAGGGGGAGTTAGAAAAAAAGAATCTCTTCCTGGGTGAGCAGAGCTTTGCTTACCTAAGATGTGCTATTTTAAAACTGTGATTGATTTCTGCTCTTTTAAAGGTACTTGTATAATCCAAGGAGCTTAGAAATGAGCATTTATGTTACTGTGTTATTTCTGTAAAGGGGAAAGGGAGACAGAAACCACCAAGCTGAAGACAGGTAGGAGTGAGCCTGAGATGTTGAACTGGCAAATGTTTTCATTTCCTTCTAGATCTGGTTCCCCTGATAGAGAATATTTAATTAATAGGAAATTAGAATTACCTTTTTTTTTTTTTTTTTTTTTAGATATTTAAAAAGAATTGAGTATGTTTTAAAACATTCTTGCCAGCTTGTAAAAAGGTAGAATAAATAGATCTGTGAAAACAGGTACGAAAGACAAAGACTACGATAATGGAAGGGTGGGAGTAATTATATGAGAAGACTGAGACTCAAAAAACATTGATATTGCTCAGAACCTTGTTTGATCCTGCTGTTAATCAAGGCAAGTACAAGGAAACTGGATGTTCGGGTAGGGGAATCCACATTGATAGTCTTCCTATAAAAAAATTTCTCAGCATTCCCCCCAAATGGAAGACTTCTGAGAATTGAGACCGACACATGAAGGTCATTTTAGTTCTCATCAATCAACATCTCCTAAGTATCAACTGTTTCTCAGGCAATATACCAGGCACAGGGGTATTTAAAGTTGAGTAAGTTATATCTCCCTGCCTTGGCAATTACAGGCCAGTCTCTTGAGAAGTGATTGAAGGAATCTGAGTATGCTCAAGGCTAAGTTGAAAAAAAAAAGACTTAGAGATGACATAATTGCTGCTTTCAAATATTTGAAGGGTTTTTATGAGGATGAGAAATGGGATAGGAATAGAAAGGAAAAAATGTGCCATTCAACACTTATTGCATGTTAGAAACTTACCTGGGCTTTCTTATTTAATCCTTACAGTCCCTTTTTGGTACTAAAAGAACACTCAGTATCCAGTAAATGGTAAAGCCAGGAATCAGAGTTGAAATGTTTCAAGAATATATCTCTTCGGACCCAAGGTCTCTCTATTATCTGGAGTTTCTTATTCTGTGAGATGTCAGAGGACAGAACTAGAATTAATGGTTGAAACTTTCTAAAAAGAAAACTTTAGTTCTAGTAATGGTATAGTTTGCTCTCACAGTAATGAACCCTGTTATTACACTATTAAAAAAGATGCTGACTCACAATCTATTGGCTAGTTTATAACAGGAGTCCTGCCATGAGGAGCATAAGGCTGAAGTGGCTTACAGTAAAGGGAACAGAGTTCTTCCAACTCTAAATGTCTATGGTTTTAGGTTATAGTTTCTTTCCATTTAGAGACATAAGGTTGAATCTTGCCTTGTCTTTGAACAATGTAAGGCTGGTTACTTACCCTTTTATAGGCATTCCTATGTTTTTCCATGATTACTCAAGATTGTTTAATACCCATATTTCTGAGAGGACAATGACTCAAAGAGATGGCAGAGGGAGGAAGGAGATGCTCTATCTAATGTTTAAAAAATTATTTAGACTGCTGTACAATAAATCACCAACAACTCTACCATTACAAAGAAAAAACCCTGATTGTCTTTTCTTCTTCCAAAAATACTTCTCTAATGGTCCATCTGTGATGTCTTATCCCTCTAATTTCATAAATTTCATTTATCTTTTCAAAGAACCAGTTCTTTGTTGCATTATTTAAAAATTATTTTCTATTTCATTTACTTCTGCTCTAATTTCTATTATTTCTTTCCTTCTACTAAGTTTTGGCTTTATTTCTTCTTTTTCCAGTTCTTTAAGGTAAATATTAGATTGTTTGTTTGAGGGTTTTTTTTTTGAGGTGGGCCTATAACGCTATAAATTTCCCTCTTATTACCACTTTTGCTACATTCCCAAGTTTTGATATGTATTCTCACTCTAATTTTTCTCTAGGTATTTTTTTAATATTAAATTTTTTTTTATTCATTATTTTTTAGAGAGAAGGGTAGGGAGGGAGGAAGAAAGGGAGGGAGGAAGAAAGGGAGGGAAATATCAATGTATGGTTGCCTTTCACCTGCCTCTAGCTAAGGACCTGGCTGGAGACCTGGCTTGCAACCTGGTTATGTGCCCTGACTAGGGAATTGAACCAGCAACTCTTGGATTCACAGGCCAGTGCCTATCCACTGAGCTACCAGTCAGGGTTTCCTTATTATTATTATTATTTTAAAGATTTTATTCATTATTTTTAGAGAGAGGGGAAGGGAGGGAGGAAGCAAGGGAAAGAAACATCAATGTATGGTTGCCTTTCTCGTGCTTCTAGCCGGGGACCTGGCTGGAGACAAGGCTTGCAATCCAGGTATGTACCCTGACTGGGAATCAAACCGGTGACCCTTGGGTTTATAGTCTGACACTCAATTCACTGAGCCACCAGCCAGGGCCTAGGTATCTTTTGATCTCTTCTTTTATGTCTTCTTTGATCCAGTTGTTGTTTAGTACCATGTTGTTTAATTACCACATGTTTGTGTCTTTTTTCTTTTTGCAGTAGATTTTCAGTTTCAAAGTGTTGTGGTTGGAAAATATGTTTGGTATAATGTCAATTTTCTTAACTTTGTTAAAGCTGGTTTTTTGTTTTTGTTTTTGTTTTTTTGGCCTTAACATATGGCCTATGAAAATGTTTCATGTGCATGTACTAGAGAAGGCTGTATCATCTGGTTCTGGAGTGAAAAGCTTTGTAATGTTGATTATGTCCATTTGGACTAGTGTTGTTTAAGGCTGATATTTCCTTATCAATTTTTCTGTTTGGATTGTCTATCCATTACTGTTAATGGAGTATTTAAAGCCCTTACTATATAATTGTCAACAAAGAAAGAATTCTCAAGGAAATCAGGGAAAACAGGATAGTAACCTGTAAAGGAAACACCATTATGTTCTCATCAGATTTTTCAGCAGAAGTCCTGTGAGCTAAGAAATAGTAGAAGCAAATATTTAAAGCATTGAAAAAGCAAAATCAATAGCCAAGATGAATGTATCCAGAAAAGTTATCCTTTAGATATAAAGGAGTAATAAAGGCTTTCCCAAACAGAAGCTGAGAATTTACCACTGCAAGACCTGCATTACAAGAAATGCTTAAAAGTCCTCCTCTATCTGAAAGAAAAAGACAAGAGGATAAAAAACTGTAAGATGACTAACAGAAACAGGAAATTGTAAATCTTGTTTATAATAAGATATTAAACACTTAAATATAACAAAGGTTAAAATGAGGTGAAAGCATAAACAATAGTGAATGAAATTTGGAAATAAATGCACAACATGAAAAGGGATAATTTGTGACAACAAAAACATAAAAGGGGAGGGAAGAAAGGACTGAAATTGTACAGGTGAGTGGAGGTAAGATACAATCAGAAGAAAAAGGACTATTGTACATATAAAACTTTTTTTTTTTTTTTGCATAAACCTAACGGTAACCACAAAACAAAAATCTGGAAGTGACACACAAAACATTAAAAAAGGGTACATGAAGGAAAACCATGATAGAATACCACTAAACTAAAATAACAAATAGAAACGCAAGGAAAAAGAAACAGTTGTGACAAAGAAACTACCAAAAACAAAATATAAAATGGTTATTTAAAATTTTATCATATGTTTTTCTGTACTATTTGATGTTACCATTTACGTTCTAAATTACTTTAATAGATTTGTTTTAATGTTATGAATTTTAATTATAGAATATTTAGAGTAGACATTATTTGTCAACTGTTCTTACTTAGTAACCTTTTTATGTGTGTAAAACTTATTTTCCCAACTACATTTTAATTACCTAAAGTGAGAACATGTGAATTACATGTTCTTTATGGTAGGTAGCTTTTATAAAGGAAATAGAGTAGAAAGAAATAACCACTTGAGCTATAATTAGACAGCCTGAATTAAAAAGCAACCAGTGTTTAGTTCATATACATATATATATGTAATTTTCTCTTAAATTGTTTTAATAAAACTGAAATTATTCAGTCCATACCACTTGTAATTTGTTTTGTGTTATATAATGAACAGCTTTTCAGTTCATCAAAGATTTTTCTATGCTATATATTGATATAGCATAGAATGATATAGCATCCATTTTATGAATGTACCATAGTATATTTAATCATTCTTTTTTTTGAATATTTTAATTGTTTACAATTTTTTATTATTATATCCCACAGTGCGTGTGGTGTGATGAATATCTTGTAGCTAAATCTTTGTGCACACCACGGTCATAGTTTCAGTCATATGCCCTTCCAAATGATCCTCATAACCAGCACAATTTGATAAATGAATGACTGGTATTTGTTATAGGTAGCACATTTTTTGTGTTTAAGTAGAAAAATGTTTTTATATGTTGTACATACAAGGATAGTGCATTGAGTCCTTTGTATAATCAACATGTGAAGTGTGTTTATGCTTATGTTACAGTATTTTCTTGCAGTATGATCAGATAACCCAGAAATTACTGTTGAATAAACAAGTGAGAAAGGCCATATGAGTTCAGTTCTGAGCTTTAGTAGTTATTAGGCCTGAGGCAAGTTTAGAAATCTGCTTGATTTCCTTATTTGGAAATGGGAAAAGAAGGGCAATATTGTCTATAAATTCCAGAATTGCACGATTAAATCAAGTAACAAGTAAAACCATTCAGCAAAAATATTTGGCTTGTAGTGTACTCTGCTGAATTAATAACTCTGAGAAGGCTGGGACTAAGTGTGACTTAATCATAATGCCTGGAACATAGAAGGTACTTAATAAATATTTGTTAAATGAGCAAAAATTGAAAAAAGTATTCTAAAATGAATAAGTCCTGACTTGGAATTAAAATAACTGGGCTGATTCCAGCCCTATCTCTAGCTCTATAACTTTATTTATTTTAAGAAGAACAAAAAAACCTTGAATTACTATTAAAAAAATTTAAGTTTATATCAAAAATTATTCTTCTAGTGCTCATAAAAGATACAATATGTAAGCCATACTTCCTTTTGACACTGAATCATTTTTTCCCCTTCAGACATGGCATATATTCCTTCATTTTGAAATCTTCATAGTTTTTTCTGATTACAAAAGTTAATACATCTTAATGAGTAGAAAAAAATTTTAAAAACCCTTTGAAGGCAATTTGATGTTATCTATTGAATGTTTTAATGCATGTATTCTTTGACCCAGTAATTCATTTTTAGGAAAACATCCTGTTGAAATACTAATGCAAATGCCAAAAATCATATGAACTAGATTATTGATTGTATTATTGCAATAGCAAAAAATAGGAGGAAAATATCTATAAATATACATCAACTGAGGAATAGTATGCTGCCACTAAAATAAGTTTGGGCTATAGATGCCAATTTGAGAAGATGGCCATGATATATAGTTAAGTTTAAAAACCAAAAAGCACCTGGCTGGTGGCACAGTGGATAAAGCACCGGCCTATGAACCCAAAGGTCATTAGTTTGATTCCCCAGCCAGGGCACATAACCAGGTTGCAAGCCAGGTCTCCAACCAGAGGTCCTTAGCTGGAGGCAGGTGAAAGGCAACCATACATTGATGTCTCTCTCTCTCTCTCTCTCTCTGCCTCTCTCCTTACCCCTTTCTCTAAAAATAATAAATAAAATCTTTAAAAAAAATAAAAATAAAAACCAAAAAGCAGAAGAACTACACACACACGCACACACACACACACGGTATATATGTAAGTATGGAGATATTCATTTTCTCATGTGTTAAATCATTCAGAAATGTATATTGTAATAAATCATATGTAATCCTAACAATCACACACATTCCCCCAGAGATAACTACTATTTTTTTAAAAGATTTTATTCATTATTTTTAGAGAGAAGGGAAGGGAGGAAGGAAGAAAAGGAAAGAAACATCAACGTATGGTTGCCTTTCACCTGCCTCCAGCTGGGAACCTGGCTGGAGACTTGGCTTGCAACCTAATTATGTGCCTTGACTGGGGAATTGAACCAGTGCCACTTAGGTTCGAAGGCCAGTGCTCAGTCCACTGAGCCACACCAACCAGGTCTTGTAACTTTATTTTTAAGTCTCTATAGATTTAATATCCTCATGAGAGGTATGCACTAAACAATAAAAATCTTTATTTATTGAATCCTCACCTTATATTTTGCATATATTCTACTCTTCATAGCAATCCTAAAAGGTAGGAACCATTATTCTAGTTCTACAGAAAAGGGAATATAAGCTTGAAGATATTATGTAATTTGCTCATTTTAGACTGCCAAGCCTTAGACAAGTTTCTAAATCATGGAAACCTAGGTTTTCATGACTCCAAAATCTGCTGCCTCCCTGCTAATGGTCAGAATGCTTTTCAAGCTCTAATAGCTCATGAAACTGTTCTATTCTACCCTGGCCACAAATACATTTGGTGGACCAATCAGTATGTTAAACTTCTAGAAACAACGGTAGGAAAAAATTGGTCTAACTATTTTATACAGAAGTTTTATTTTATTATATGTTACTTTGTAACTTATTATCATTTGGAACCACCTTACCTCTGGATTAATAAATTCAGTCTTCACAGTCCCTGTTCACTGTCTCCTACAGCTCTCCCATTCATTGATTCCCAAGATATTGGATTGTCTATCCTTTTTGAACCCCAAGTTCACAGACCTGTCTCTTAGTCCCTGCCTGTACTCACTAGCTTTCCTCTCTTGCTTAGATTCTGTAACAGCTAATTTTATGTGCCATCTTAGCTGAGCTATGGTGCCCAGATATGTAGTCAAATATGATTCTGGATGTTTCTAAGAGGGTGTTTTGGATGAGATTAACATATAAATGGGCAAACTTTGACTAAAGCAAATTATCCTCCATAATATGGTTGGGCCTCCTCCAGTCAGTTGAAAATGTTCTTCATAGAACAAAGACTGACCTCCTCTGAGCAAAAGGAAACTTGCCAGCAGATGAGCTTTAGACTTAACTGCAACATTGGCTCTTTCTTGAGCTCCTAGACTGTGAGCCCACCCTGTGGATTTTGGACTTGTCAGCTTTCATTATCACGTGAGTCAATTCCTTAAAATCTCTCTCTCAACCTCTGTCCCTCCCATTTTATCAAATTCTACCTTGTGCGCATAACTCCACCCAGCTGTTCGTCTCAATTTCATAGTATTCTTGAAAATCTTGTCTGCTTTCCTTGCATTCTTCAACCAGGTCCACTGAGATATATGAGGTCATTACTAACCATCACGTCATCAATTCACCAGGCTTTTTTTTTTTTTTTTTTTTAGCAATCAACTTACTTAGCTTCTCTGGAATATCTAATAATAACTACCTTCTTTGTCTTGCACCATGTTCTTTCCTAATCTTTGTGACACCACATACTTCTGGTTTTCTTCCTACCTCTCTGACTTTTTTTAAGTTCTCCTTTTTTAGTGTTTCTCTCTTTTTTTTTTTTTTTTAAGATTTTTAATTTAATTATTTTTAGAAAGAGGGGAAGAGAGAGAGGCAGAGAGGGAGAGAGACATCAATATATGGTTGCTTTTCACTTGCCTCCAGCCACAGACCTGGCTGGAGACCTGTTTTGCAACCTGGTTATGTGCCCTGGCTGGGGAATTGAACCTGCGACCTTTGGGTTCGCAGGCGGACACCTTATCCACTGTGCTACCAGCGAGGGCTAGTGTTTCTCTTTTGCCTTTCCTTTAAATGTTGCTGTTTCTCAGGGTTCTGTCTTAGCCTAATATTTCTTCTTCCTTTATCTGTGTCCTGAGTAATTTTATCTACTCTTATGGCTTCTATTATTACCGATAAGCTGATATTCCTCTTTTGTGTATCAAATCCAAACTTCTCACCTGAGCTCTAGATTTATTACCTAGCTGCCAACTAGGTAATGCTTCCTGGAAGCCTCAAACACATCTCCAACTCATTGTAAATAACCTGAATTTGTCATTTCCCCTCACTATAAACCTGAGATTCAGTTGTGCTCCCATTTCAATCAATAGTGGTACCACCATACATCCAATTTCTCTAGTTGTAAATCTAATATCATCTTTTATCTCCTCTTCATCATCTCATCAATATAGCACCAACTCCTACTGATTCTAATTCTCAAAAACGTTTTAAATATATCTACTTTTCTTTATCCCTATGTTCATTATCCTAGTTCAGGCTATCAGTCTTTCCAGGGGATTAACATAATATCCTCCTAATGTTCTCTCTGCTTCCATCTTGACCCTCTGCAACCCATCCTCCACATTGCAGCCAGAGCAACCCTTATAAACTATCAATCTCGTTAATTACCCTCCCCCCTTTAAAATAACAATAATTCCTTGTTGTGGCAACCACAGTTTAAAAGATGAATTGCCTTTAGAATGTGGAGCGCCTTAATTTCCAAACTGAAGACCTTTGACTTTATCTTGCAGAAAATACAACACATTTTTTAAAGGGGAGTGATGACAGAAAGAAATCAGATTTTAAAATGTTTCTGTAATTTGACTGCCTGTCATGGATGTCCTGAGGGTTCAGAAAATAATAACCTATTCAGAAATCTATTTTTGTTGTGTTTCATATTATTGCATGTGACTGCCAGCTCTTTAATAACAAGGGAAACATGTGTTTATTACATATTACATAGATTATAATCTTCAGAAGATTACAGTCCTAGTAGGCTTACTAACAAACATAATTACTATGCCTGAATGAAAATATTAGCAATGCATAATTTGTGTAGAAGATGAAGCAGGAATGGATTCATACTTAACTAGTGGCCATGTACTTTCAGTTAGAGTGGAACCAAGTTCCAGGACTTTGTTTTCTCTTCAGAAAAGAATGGGAATAAATGCATATGTGTAGTTCATAGATTGGGTCAATACTTTTTTATATTACTAGGGTCACAAGATATGGGGTAGGTAGGGGTCTTTTCCTTCAATGAATAACTCTGGGATGACAGAAAGGCACTTTGGAAAAGAATTTAGGAGACAGATAGAGGGAAGTTCAGGTCTGATTGGATAGAAAAGAAAGACCTTTTAAATAACTGCTAAATCTTAACTTCCAGCCAAGATGGAGGTGTAGGTAGACATGTTGCATTTCCCTCCACAGGAAGGAACTTAAGAAGGAATGTAACTACCTCAAAACTGGAGACAACCAGAAGTTCCAGAAAAATCAAGCTCCATGGAAGTCCAACAAATAAAGGTATAAAGAAGAAGTACTCATCCAGACAGGTAGGAGGGGCAGAGAGGATGTGGTATGGAAGTGCCAGTGACAGCAGTGACAGTGGCAATGGCAGGCCAGTGGAAAGCACAGTTACACATTAAAAAAGGAGGGAGGGACACCTCGGGAGTGCTCCCAGCTCATGGTCCCAGCATTGAGGAAAATAAAACCTCATTGCTTCTGACTGTGAAAACCAGTGGGGGTTAGGGCAGCAGAAGAAACTGTTGGTATTTCAGCAGAGTTCATTTGTTTAGAGGTCCTAGAACATTTGCTGACCCACCAACTCTGGGAATCATGCCCAGGGCAACGGCTACAGAGGCACCAATCCCTTCTGGGAAGTGGAAGAAGTGGCTGAAAAAGGGGTGAGTGCTGAGCAAGCAGCATTGTTCCCTCTCAGACCCCTCACCCACATACAATACTACAATGTGGTGAAACAGGTTACCCTGCACTGATGAATACCTAAGTCTTTGCCCCTTATAACATAACAGGTGCAACAGCTCTACCTAAGACACCGAGGCAAACACAGGAGCCTGTCAAATTGAGGAGACAGAGAAATATGGCCCAAAAGAGGGAACTGATCAAGGTTCCAGTGGGAGACCTAAGTCATGAGGAGAGAGCCAACCTAAAAGACACAGAGTTCAAACACTGGTGGGAAAGATGCTCAGACCTGACAGATATACTTGAGTATGGCAAATGCAGAAGGGAAGAAGTAAAAGCTATGCTAAGAGAAACAAAGGAAAATCCACACAAAACCAATGGTGAAGGGTAGAAAACTGAAGTTTAAATGAATGATGTGGAACATAAGGAAGAAATAAACAGTGAACTAGTTCAGAATGAAAAAACAAGAGTTGAAAAAAATGAGGAGAGGCTTAGGAACCCCTGGGACAACTTTAAACACCAAGCCCAGAAAGCACAGAGTCCCAAATAAGCTAGACCCCCTCCCCCACAAAAAAAAAGACCATACCAAGACACATCATAATTAAATGCCAAAGGTTAAAGATAAAGACAGGATTTTAGAAGTGGCAAGAGAAAAGAAGAGTTACCTACAAAGGGGTTTTATAAGATTATCAGCTGATTTCTCAAAAGAAATTTTTCAGGCAAGAAGGACCTGACAAGAAGTATTCAAAGTGATGAAAAGCAAGGACCGAAAATCAAGATTACTCTATCCAGCAAAGCTATCATTTAGAATGGATGGGCAAATAAAGTGTTTCTGAGACAAGGTAAAGCTAAAGGAGTTCATTATCATCAAGCCCTTATTATATGAAATGTTGAAGGGACTAATTTAAGAAAAAGAAGATAAAAACTATGAACATTAAAATGAAAACCAACTCACAACAAACAACAACAGAACCTAAAAACAAAAAAAACCAAACAAACAAAAAACCCCCACCAAACTAAGCTAACAACCAGAATGGAAAAAGAATCAATCATAGGTATGGGGATCATTTTGGGGACTATCAGCTAGGGGAAAGAGGGGAGAAGGTGGAAATGGTGCAGGGATTAAGAAGCATAATTGATAGGGACAAAATAGGGGGAAGTTGAGAATAATATAAGAAAGGTGAAGCCAAAGAACTTACATGCACAACCTATACATATGAACTAAGGGTGATGGGATTGCTGGAGGGAAGGGGGTCCTGGGTGGAAGGGCACAAAGGGAAAAGCAATTGGGGCAACTATAACAGCATAATCAATAATGTATACTTAAAAAAGATTTTATTTATTATTTCCAGAGGGAGGGGAAGGGAGAGAGGCAAAGAGGGAGAAACATCAATGCATGGTTGCTTTTTACCTGCTTCCAGCTATGGATCTGGCTGGAGATCTGGCTTCCAACCTGGTTATATGCCCTGCCTGGGAATCTAACCAGTGACCTTTGGGTTCGCAGGCCGGCACCTATCCACTGAGCCACCAGTCAGGACTCCCAATAATGTATACTTTTTTAAAAAGAAAGATTTTTGAAGCTGGGACAAGGTTCTGATGAGCACCTTCATCAGTTAATCACACCCCCTGGCCCCCCACCACTGTTTTCTGTGAGCTAAAGGTCGAGTTGGAGTGAGGGATTATTTGAACTGCTTTGACAGTTTCAGCTGGACAAGCTGAATGTTAGATTTAAAGTAATTGTTTTTCAATCCTGGGAATAACCTTGGTGATAGCTATTGTAGTCTCATAGTTTGAAATATAAAATAATGGAGTCCCAGAAAGCTTAAGTGGCTTACACAAGGACATGGAGATAGTAAAGTGAAAGAACAGTCCAGAATAACTAGTTCACCGCTTATGTATATTGTCTAGAATGTCTAACACATAGCAAGAGCTCAATAAACATTTGTTGAATGAATGTGTAATCCTCAGGCTTCTTATTCCTTGTAGCATTTTTTCCATTGCACCATAGAAACTATGACAAGTTTAATTTAAAGAGGAGGGTCTTTGAGAAACCAGGACAGGCTTGTATAATGTCAGAGGATAAAGATCATTACAATACAGATAGATTTCCCTAGCAACATAACTACACCTTACATGGTATAATCATTTGCTAGAGCTATCATAATAGCCCCAAATTGAATGGCTCATAATTCTGAGGCCAGAAGTCTGAGACCAAGGTATTGGTAGTGTTTATTTTCTTCTTCTTCGGATTATGATGGAAGAATCTGTTCCAGGCCCCTGTCCTTGGCTTGTAGATGGTCATCTTCTTCCTGTGTCTTCAGAGCATCTTCCCTCCATCATGTGTGTCCAAATTTTCTCTACTTACAAGGTCACCATTCATTTTAAATTAGTGCCCTCCTAATGATCTCATTTAAAATAAAGATTACTTATTTAAATACAAAACCTCCTATATCTGTTATATTCTAAAGTGCTGGGGGTTAGAAATTCAACATATGAACATTTAGGGAGGACATAATCCATCCCATAACACACAGACCAGCTTCGCTGTCACAGAGCATTTTAAACCCTCAACCTCATTCTTCAGCAGCACCAGCAGCAGCTAAAGTAATGTTAATAGAGCTTCCTCCAAGTTTATACTTAAGCAGTCAGTGTGCCTAACAGCTTCAAGCTTCTGCCCATGAATGTACTTTATGTAGGTGGAGCAGGAAGATTAGCCTGCCAGCATGTTAAAAGAGGAGCCATAGGGCATGGGCTGGCTAACCCATTTTTTTTTTTAACGACATGTTTAATGACTGTGATGAAACAATACTTTCTTCTTTGGAAATGACTCCTCATCTTATAAAGTGCTGTAAGAAGTCTGAAGGGCTTTGATTGTTTTTATTGCAATAATTATTATTGAACTGTAGCATAGGCTATGAATGTACTGTATATTTTAGGAGTATCCTGGGGCTGACATTTTTAAGGAAGCTCTAAAATGAGTACCAATTGAGAAGATCCTGGGGAACACCAGTGAGGCTCTTGCATGGTATCTATGAAGATCCTTAAGTAAGGAAAATTACAGTTATATTAATAGAAAAAACTTTTGTAGTTAGAAATTATTTGAAAAAGGTAATGTTCCATGGTTGTGTTAGGGGATTTCCAGTTCTGTATTTGGTGGGTACCTGCTATTTATGTTTGAGGGAAAGGCTGGTGCTCCTTGCAGAAAAATGCCATATTACTCCATTAGAATGATACTCAGGAGTTTACCTTTCTTGCCTCCACAAATCACCAAAACGTTGAATGTCTGTAAGTTAGGATGTCTTCTCACCCATGACTCTCACAATTTAGAAATACTACTATTCTGGATCAGGGCCTTTTTGGACTTATTCCTAGTACCAAGGTATGAATACCAAATATAGACTCCAGCAGGTGGCACAGGGCTATTTGGATCATTAGATAATAACTTACTATTTTTGGCATTACTATTAAACACATTCTGACTGGATGACCTAATAGATAGTGTTGCTTAAACCAACAGTTCATTTATAATTTCTATAATGCTGAGCTGAACTTTCAGGCTATTTTCTATTATTGGCTCACTAGACATCAAAGAATCTGCTGTATTCTTGGAAGAACTTGTTAGCAGACACCAGGAGCACCATTATCTGTCATGACCTGTGAGTCATAACTAAAAGGACACCAAAAGCTGTTAAATCAAGAATAAAAACACTTGGGTAGAGAATCCTAGTTTGGGGATGGGACTAATACAGGGATTACTTTAACAGGGAAATATGGTTGAGGAAAGCAGTATTTTTCTTTCCTTTTTTACATTTAGAACCTGGATAATTATAACCAAATACCCTTAAACAATGGAAACTTTTCTCAGTTCCTAGACCAATAGGTACTAAATTATGATTTGATGAATAAAACAGACAAAAATAGTTTGCAAACATTTATTAATTTTTTAATACAGTCTAATTATTTCAACAAGAATGTCTCCAAGGTATTAGTAGGCATCAGAGGATTGTAGGCTGATGGGTCTTCTCAGTTTACAAATTTTTCTCTTTCCCTCCCTGAAAATGCTCCCTGTGATCTCTTATTGGCACTAGAGCAAGACAGATGTTTACAGGATCCTGAGCAGTTTCCCTCTCAGCTAAAATTAACTAAGGTAGCAATATTCTGAAATTCATTAAAGATTGGTGGGGGTGGGGAGTGAGGAGGGGTGAGAGAACTGAGCCCTATTGACTACAGCTGACAAAGTTTTAAAATTTGAGCTCTGGAGTTGTTTGAGAAACATCTTACTTTTGTTTTATGAGATTTTAAGTGTATATGGAGTTAAGTGTAAAAAAATTCAATTCAAATTCTAAATCGTAAAGCTAAAATTTATTCTTAACAGGTATTTCTTTCAGTTACAGGCTGATTTAACAGGGAGTTTTTCTGTAGAAGTTAGTTCCCCTGCACTATTCAGAGGTTGTAAATATTCAGGCCCCTTACAGAATCTGCGCTAATTATGCCACAAAAGATGAGAGGCTATTTGTAGGTAAATATTAATGTAATTTAGGCCCAAGAATCTTTAGTGTTAACTTGAACACTAAAAATATGTGAATTCTCAACAAGATAGATCAACCACTAACAAAAACAATCTCAATTCTTTTGAATCTCACATATCATTATTCTTACTTTTGAAAGCAATAAACTAACATGTTCCCAAACAAAACTCCTTAAACAAATTAATTGATTTTTTTAAATGGTCACCACATCTGCACCAAAGAGAAAAGACATCTTGCAGTAAAGAACTATTTGAGGAAGAATACAAGGTAGAAGCACAAAGTACATTGAATGGGTGTAGTTTAAGATTTTGGAATAAAGACATATTCTAACATAAGAGAGTTTTCCCACAACCAAAAACATTTGAGTCGTTTGGTACCCAGTGTTTCCCATTTCCCTTTGCTGAAGCTTTGGCAAGTGTTGGAATATGGCAGCATTTCTCAAGGGCGATATTGGGATCTCTGCTCTTGGATGTACTCATAGAGAGGGCTGGAGCGCACCGGAGCACTTGCAAACTGATGCTTGCGGGGCTCCAGAATCTGGGGACAGGTCTTGTCATTCCCCTCCCAGACTGGGCCACGCCTCTGCGCCTCTTCCTGCAGGCGGTGGAGCTGCTCTTCTTCCCGGAATTTCGTTTCCCGTTCTTGGCGACGTCTCTGCTCCTCTTGCCGCAGTTCCTGTTCCTGAAGACGCCTCTTCTCTTCCAGGGCAAACGGCTCTTCTTCCCGGTACTGCTGTTTTAGCTCCTGTCGGCGCCTCAGTTCTTGCTCCTCCCGCTGCTGCTGCTGCTCTTCTAGGCGACGCCGCTGCTGTTCTTTTTGTTCCCGGAGCAGCTGCTGTTCCTCCTCACGGATATATCTGTCACGCTCTTGGCGACTCAGCAGCTGTTGTTCCCGTTCCTGGAGAAGCCGTTCTTCCTCACGAAACTTTCTGTCGCGCTCCTGGCGAAGCAGTTGCTCGCGTTCCTGGCGGCGCAGTTGCTGTTCTTCCTTGAGGAACTTTCTGTCGCTTTCTTGGCGACGCAGCTGCTGTTCTTCCCTTTCCTGGAGAAGCTGTTCCACTTCCCGGAATTTTCTGTCGCGTTCCTGGCGACGCAGCTGTTGTTCCCTTTCCTGGAGAAGCCGTTCTTCCTCCTGGAATTTTCGGTCGCGCTCCTGGCGAAGCAGCTGCTGTTCTTCCCTTTCCTGAAGGAGCTGTTCCTCTTCACGGAATTTCCTGTCGCGTTCTTGGCGGCGCAGTTGTTCTTCCCTTTCCTGGAGAAGCTGTTCTTCCTGTCGGAACTTTCTGTCACAGTCTTGGCGAAGCAGCTGCTGTTCTTCCCTTTCTTGAAGGAGCTGTTCCTCTTCACGGAATTTTCTGTCGCGTTTTTGGCGGCGCAGTTGTTCTTCCCTCTCCTGGAGAAGCTGTTTTTCCTCACGGAACTTTCTGTCGCTATCCTGGCGAAGCTGTTGCTCGCGGCGCAGCTGCTGTTCTTCCTCCCGGAGCTTTCTGTCCCGCTCTTGGCGAAGCAGCGGTTCTTCCTGTTCCTGGAGGAGCTGTTCCTCTTCCCGGAATTGTCTGTTGCGCTCCTGGCGAAGCTGTTGCTCCAGTTCCTGGCTGCGCAGCTGCTTTACCTCCACGCGTTCTCTGCCGCGCTGTTGGCTAAGCAGCCGCTGTTCCTCCTGTTCCCGAAGGAGCTGTTCTTCCTCACCGAATTTTCTGCTGCGTTCCTGGCGGCGCAGCTGCGGTTCTTCCCTTTCCTGGAGAAGTTGTTCCTCCTCACGGAACTTTCTGTCTTCTCCCCGAAGGCGTTTCTCCTCTCTTTCCTCCGTTAGCAGCTGCTGTTCCTCTTGGAACTTCCTCTCTCGTCTTTCGGCGCCCTTCGGCTCCTTTCGCTCCAGCAGTTCTTGGGCTGGAATTTGTTTGTCGAGCTGCTGCCAGCCCCTCCTCTGGTGTTCTCTCTCTTCCTGTTCATTCTGCAGCTGCCACCGGTCCTGCTGGAACTGCTTCTCCCGCACCTGGGGATCTTCCAATTGCCGGATCTTTCCTTCATTCTCTCTGCGTTTGGGGTAAACCCCGTAGTTACGAACTTCATTTTCTTTTTTTGGCTGCCACTGCCATTTCAGGTCACTGCGCTGTTTATCATCCCGTAGTTGCCGAGTCTGGCCCTGGTTCTGCAGCTCCTCCTCCTCCAGATACTTTCTGTCGCGCTGCTGGCTCCGCCTTTCCCTCTGTCGCTGCTCTTCCTCCTGCTGCAGCGGGCTCTCTTCCACCAGATACTGGTTTTCCCGCTCCTGGCGCCTCTGTTCCCTCTGCAACTGCTCCTCCTCCCGCTGCAGCTGCTCTTCTTCCCGATACCGTCTCTCCTGCTCCTGGAGCCTCTTTTCCCTCCGCAGCTTCTCTTCCTCCCGCTGCAGCTGCTCTTCTTCCTCATACCGTTTTCCCCGCTCCTGGCGTCTTCTCTCCTCACTTTCCTCTCTCTGCAGCCGCTTTTCCTCCCCTTGCAGCTGTTCTTCCTCCCGATATTGTCTCTCCTGCTCCTGGAGCCTCTCCTCTCGCTGCAGCTGCTCCTCGCTTTGAGCTGGCTTGGCATAGAGAGTGTGGCGGCGTCTCTGGCTTTCCTCCTCTGGTTGCCACCTCCATGTTTGGTCGCGGCGCAGCTCCCGGCGCCCCTCCCTCCCCTGATCCTCTTGGAGGCGCTCTTCCTGGAGCTGCTCCTCCTCCACGCGGAAATGCTGCCCCTGCCCCCTCTCAAGTCCCTGTCGCCGCGGCTCCTCCCGCAGCTGGGGCCTCACAGGCAGCCTTTGGCGGCACCTCGCACCCTCTTCCTCAGCCTGCCGCTTGCGGTCGCAGAGCTGCTCTTCCTCCTCCTGGAGCAGACGCCGCTCGCGCTCCTCTCGGAGGGAAGGGCTCGGCCACTGGGCGTCGTCCTCCTGCTCCCGCTGCCGCGGCTCGTGCTCCTGGCGCCGCCTCGGAGGCTCCTGCTGGCCGGGCCTCGAGTAGACTTTGCTCTGACGGGCGTCGGCTTCACTTTCCAGCTGCTGTTGCCACCGCAGCCTGCGGATCTCGCCCCGCTCACTGCTTGCTTGCTGGACCTCTTGCTCAGCCGGCTGCTGCTTTCGCCTCCCCTGCTCCAAACGCGGCTCTCGCTCGCGCCTCAGCTCCTGCAGGCGCCTCTCCTGCTCTCGGCTCAGCTCCTGCAGGCGCCTCTCCTCTGGCTCGCGCCTCAGCTCCTGCAGGCGCCTCTCCTGCTCTCGCTCTCGCCTCAGCTCCTGCAGGCGCCTCTCCTGTTCTCGCTCGCGCCTCAGCTCCTGCAGGCGCCTCTCCTGTTCTCGCTCGCGCCTCAGCTCCTGCAGGCGCCCCTCCTGCTCTCGGCTCAGCTCCTGCAGGCGCCTCTCCTGCTCTCGCTCTCGCCTCAGCTCCTGCAGGCCCCTCTCCTGCTCTCGCTCTCGCCTCAGCTCCTGCAGGCCCCTCTCCTGCTCTCGGCTCAGCTCCTGCAGGCCCCTCTCCTGCTCTCGGTTCAGCTCCTGCAGGCGCCTCTCCTGTTCTCGCTCTCGCCTCAGCTCCTGCAGGCCTCTCTCCTCCTGCTCTCGCTCTCGCCTCAGCTCCTGCAGGTCCCTCTCCTGCTCTCGCTCGCGCCTCAGCTCCTGCAGGCCCCTCTCCTCCTGCTCTCGCTCTCGCCTCAGCTCCTGCAGGTCCCTCTCCTGCTCTCGCTCGCGCCTCAGCTCCTGCAGGCCCCTCTCTTGTTCTCGCCTCAGCTCCTGCAGGCCCCTCTCTTGTTCTCGCCTCAGCTCCTGCAGGCCCCTCTCCTCCTGCTCTCGCTCGCGCCTCAGCTCCTGCAGGCGCCTCTCCTCCTGCTCGCGTCTCAGCTTCTGTTCCAAGCGCGGTTCCTGCTCGCGGCTGAGCTCTTGCTTCCGCCTAAGCTGCTGCTGGCGCCTCTCCTGCTCCAAGCGCTCCTGGCGCCCGCGCCTCTGCCTTTGCAGCTGCTCATCCTCCTCCAGGCGCTCCCTCCTCAGCTCCTGCTCTTCCCGCCGGGGTAGCTGCTCCTCTTCCTGGCGCTCTCGCTGCTCCTGCCTTTCTCGCCTCCTCTCTTGGGCAGGAAACTCCTCAAGGGCCCGCACCTTGCGCCTCTGTATCGGCTCTTCCTCCTCAAGGCGAGCTTCCCATTCTCGCCTCTGCAACTGCTGCTCACGTCTCTCTTGCTGCTCCCTCTGCTCCTCTTCCTTAGAGAACTCCCTCTCTCCTTTCTGCCTTTTCTGCCTGCGTTCTTCTTCCAACTCCCTGTCCCGGCACTCAAACCTCCTTTGGTTTTCCTTGCGATCTTGTAACGGGTTCCCCTTTCCCTCACTCTTGGCTCCCTTCTCCTCTAGCCCCGAGGCCTCGGCGAGGGCAAAATAACAAGCTTGAGCCACCTTGAAAATTAACAGGAGGAACTCGTTGAAATCAACAAGACCGTTACAGTCGCGATCCAGAAGTTCCAGGATCAGATCCACCGTTTCAGGATCATGTGGTCTCTGTGAAAAAAGATGAAAACAAAAAATTTTTTTTACAATATACCATTTACAGGTAATAAACTTGCACACACAATGTATATTTTAGGATATGATGACACTTCAAAAGACATTAAGAGCAATTAGAAAAGCTTCAGTGGTGCAATTTTGTTGTCCTCATGGTAAAGTGTGAATACCTCATTTTATAGCATACATTTGTTGGAAAATTTTGCATCTTGTAATTTAATGCTGATTGAAAGAACACAAGTTCTCTTTAGCTGGGTGAATAAGAATAAACTCATCCTCAAGAGAAAATTACAATAGAAATTTATGAAGATTTGCAGCAGCCTTTTCTGTCTGAAATAGTCAGAACCTCTGATTTGATTTTTATTCCATGTTGGAAACAACAAAGACATTTATGGTGATATCATTTTATTATTGAACATTTTATTATTTATTAGTGAACAGTATTATTTTAATTATTGACATGTGGAAATAATTTTAAGTTCCTTCCAAGTTAGTTTGATCTGACATCTTTGGAAGTAACTTCCAATGATCACCAGTTCATTCACATTGACATTGCCATCAAGCACAGAAATAATGGTTAAATTCAATAACAGTTAAATTCAGGCTCAGAAATTAATGAGGTATGTAGTATAGAGCTGTCATGGTGTAAAATGAATGAGTATAAAGTCACTATCCCTTGCTCTGGCCATTCCCAACAAGAAATTCCATAATCTCCAATCAATAGAGAAATTTCCTTTTCTTCTTTTTTCTTACCTGAAGTACAGCTCCAAATTCCCTTTCAAGGAGATTTTTCAGGTCCTTCTTGCACAGTGCTGCCCCATCACAATCACATGAAGCATATTGATTGAAAACTTCAGTGATATCAAAGACGCTTCTCAGAAGTGGAGACATTTTTTTTTCCTTCCTTAAGTTCAAGTAAACCTAAAACAAAATGAGATCCAGAATCAAAACTCTTGTTTCTGATCATAGGGAGGTTTTAGCCATATGGTTTTGGACAGATTCCCAAATAATTTGACTTAACAGTAGTTATTTTAAACCTGGGCTTTCAAAGCATTTTATCTTTGAATATTGTACTTAGAAAATGGAACAGAGATCTTGAGAAACTTCAAGCCAGGAAGTTATCTTCAGGCCATCCTGTAGTCAGTTTTTAGATTGTTAACCCAATCTGGATTATCCATCTCATTTCTTTCTCTCTCTTTCTGTACCCTAACATATTTCAGATCAGGCAATGTAGCAAATAATATAGCAATTTAAATTTTATATGTTACTATTCATTGCATCTTCCTATGAAATTGAGCAAAGGATAGGTAAAAGCCAAAAGATGAAGGAAAATATAAGAGTATCTTAAAGTGAATAGAAACCATGTACACCTCATTGCGGTGGCTAAACATTTAATGATAACTAGAACATTAAAAAAGGTATGTGTGTGTGTGTGTGTGTGTATATACATATATATATGTATATGTATATATGTATATAAAGGGTATGTGGGTTATTTCCCAACATTATAAGTAATATGAGTATAATTCATAGTTCTAAGATTAAGTATTACTTTTTCATAGTAAAAGGTGGCATTGTATAATAATATTCAGATATACCAATGAAGAAAACAGAATGCATGCTATCTCCCCTAATTAAGATGTATTACAGATATTCAATTATTGAAAGCTTCTGAGCGGTACTTCCTGACTGGCTACTAGAGTCCCTATGACAAATGGAATCTGGACAATTTTGAATACTATTGGTCTTATGATTAACTTTGTTAAACCCAAACAAACTATTTGAATCTTGGCATTATAAAACAAAATAAATAAAAAAATAAAAAAGGTGAGGGGACTTAACCAAAAGCAAATCATTGTTAAAAGAATACATGGAAAGTTTCACTGTCTGGGTGAGTATAGTGGTTCAATTCAGTGGGCTTCATTAATGACTTCTCAACCTCCAGCATCGCAGATGCTATGACTACATGAAGATGGCCCATAGTGGATAGAACCAATATAAAAAGAGAACCGAGGAGTCCTGGTCAGGTTGCTCAGATGATTGGACCATCATTCTGCATACTAAAATATTGAGGGTTCAATGCCCAGTTGGGGCACATGTGGGAGGCAACAAATCAATGTTTCTCCTGTTTTCCCCTTTCTCTCTCAAATCAACAAACATATCCTCAGGTGAGGATTAAAAGAAAAGAGGGAGAACCAAGTGTGGCAAACTTTTGAGATATCAGTTTTTAGGAAGATGAACCCCATCAGAGTGACACATAACCAACATCCAACCCCTGACATGTGAACCCACAGAGTTCAGAGCCTTAGGAAAAGGGCCATGTCTCTATTTGAGTAATGGCTATAATAATAAGAAGAGAGCATGGAGTTAGACATCCCTGTAAGATACTGATGTCTTTTGGCACAGTAGACCCTTATGGTCCCCCGGCTCTCCAATATCTACAACTAAAAAATGGATACTCATACAGAAGAACATGATCCCACTGAATGGGACTTACCCACTTCACGAGAGGGAGAAGTCAAGTGTTCGCTGACACCACCGGCAACTGTACTGGGCAGTTAGTAGCTGGGCCTTATATAGGGGTTTTAATTGTGCCCTGAAGACCTACTTGGGAAGGAGACACCCACTTCGTGAGATGGTCTGATTCACTCCTAACCAAGCTCAGCTCCACCTCTGTCTCCACAAATGGTTATCTCTCTATTTGCTCACATACCTATTTGGCATGTGAGGTTCACAGACTTTGCCTACTGACAGGGAACTGGCCCCACCTAACATGAAAAGATAGAATATTTGACAGAATCTCTAATTTTTTTATTATTTAAATTAATACAACAAGGAACTTAATGTTCAGAATCTTAAGTAATTATGATTTTGTTACAAAGTGATAAACTCTAAGCCATTTTCCTTATAAAAAATGTAACTTCTAGGTGGGGGTCAAACAGAAAGTTTGACATTAACTAATGAGAACTAATTAATTTTCTTCCTGAGATGTGACAGTCCATGGGAGCTGCTTATAGCTCTGCCTGAAGCAATTCTAGGACAATGAGAGGGTATAAGGAATTGGTTTCAGTTTATTCTCTAAAAATGCAGGTGGGAAAATAATTGCATTTGTATTCTTGGATCTTACGATGATTTCCCTATAGATTGGGTATTGACTCCTTAGTGAACAATTTTGGATGGTACTTTAAAAATGTTTCATTAAGTTGTTTATAAAAGAACTTGAAATTTGTCAAATTTTATTCTTAGGGACATTACATCTAAATGAAGTTTGTTCTTTCTTTTCTCATTAACATATTGATGCCCCTGGAGAAAAAGAGCTGGTGTAATCTGTTTTTGTAGATATAATCATCCTGCTCAGCCCAAGTCACTAATGATTATGACACTGAAACACTTGACTCTACTTCTGGAATTGCATTTAGGTCATTGGTTATTCTAGCCCATTATGTCTGTCAGGGCTTTCTCAACCCTGGTGGTCATTTGCAAATCTCTGTGCTGTTTAATTGTAAGGAACTGGATTTTATCCTTGGTTGACAGTGATTCCCACCCTTACATTTCAGATTATATGAAACTTTGGCTCACAACAGTTTATGGAGAGTATTAAATAATTCAGTGGCTTTTTGGCATGTCAGTCTCCTCCTTTGTCCAATAGAGGCAAATATTGGTTTACTGAATTATGAGATTTTGTAAGGTCCTTCAGTGGAATGTAATTTGGAACCTAAATTTTCATGGCTATTCATTCCTTTATGGGCAGGTCAATCTAAATGATGGTGGAGTTGAATTCTATTTGGCTTCTCATTTGCTGCCATCCTACAAGTGGGGTGAGAAGAAAGTGGAAGTGACAGGTATGGGAAGGCAACTGTAAACCTGGTTCACTTCTGTGATCTAGGGTTTCTCCTAAAACTGTCACTGTTTCTTGGGGTCAGTTAGTAAGCTTGATGTAGCAGCTTCTTAATGAAGAGTCAAGATTCTTTCTTTTTTCCCCCTCTTCTATTTAGGGTTTTGTACAGTTATTTTAATCTTTGAATTTTAAGATAGAATCATCATGAGTACTACAACCACATATCTTCATGGAACTTATATCTTTCATAGAGGATACCTTTTTAATGCGGGTACTCCAAGGCACTTCCTGGACAAATCCTGCCTTATATCTGATTCTGTTTTTGTTCACTTGTGTGTGGTCTGTGGCGAACCTCAGCCCATGTGGTGGGATGCATTTGTGTGATTCCATTACCTTTCTATAGTCAATGTACTCAAAATAGGACTGGACATTTATGAGCATTTATGAGAATAAAGGGAAAATATTAATAATTCTAAAATCATACTTGAGCAAGCAAAACTAATATAGAGGCAAATCCAAAAAGGAAACTGCTTATAAACACCCTTGAGAAAATGGCTGAAGTGGCATTCATCATAAAAGAAAAACTTCTTCCCCACTCTGAATAAAGACAGATCTTAAATCTAATGATGGCTGTCTTACCCACTCTTGCTGAAAGTCAGTATAACATAAGGAAAAATATTTTAAAACCTGACTGAAACTAAGAGCATTAGCCTCTCTTGGTGCATCATTACAAAGTTTATAAGTAGATTCAGGAACCATGGACATGGACAACAGGTGGGATTGACTTTGGCGGGGAATGTGTGGGTGGGGAAGAGGACAGAGGGGAGCAAAAAGGGGATGGATGTAATACAACAACAATAACATTAAATTTAAAAAAGTTTATAAGTAGATTCAAATGCTAAATTCTAAAATCAGGTTTGATATTCTCCTAATGAAGAGGCCTTTGTTGCTATATAAAGTTCTTTTATTTAACACAGAATCATTATTTAAATATATCATTTTAAAAGGTGCTCCTGACCCATGTTTGGACAGGAAAATACTTTTTACTGTTCTCCAGTTCCTTAAAAGGTTGGTGAATGCCAGAGAATGTAGAAAATCGAGTACTGGCATACTGGTTCAGTCTATTTTTTTTAAAGGCCAACTGAGAATTCATGAAAAATGTCAGTGTCCACTCATTGTGGTTCATCAAAAAAGAATGGTGTTTTTATAATCAGAGAATCTCTATCTTTTTTATAAACAAAATGTATCATTATCTTTCTTTCATAAGACCAGAGACTGAGACACTGAAAGGTCAGAGAATGTTCCTGATTGGCCCCGGAATAATGACCCAAGTACCCCTCTTCCATTCTATAAGAATATCCTTCATTATCAGGATTAATGCCAGAAGGTTTAGAATATAGCTGCAACATTGTCCTGTTGTTACTTGGCTTTGAGACATAAGCCATTTAATACAGAGGAACTGAAAAGAGAAAATAAAATTTAAATCATTCATAAACTTTAATATTACATCAATCATGAAGCCTATGCTTAAATCTTTGGGAGTGGAACTCTGCTAGGCCAAAAACAGAGAACTAACAAAATACTAGTTTTCCTGGCCTTTATTTCATTCAAAGTTTCTTTCCTTATTTTCTGTCAGAACCCAGAAAAAGTACATAATAGATTTGACATTCTATGGCATGTTACTAGGGCCAACTTTTCCTCTCTTTATTGTGAAAATTTAGATAAAGCAGAGAAGGTTCTAGTGTAGTTCTTAGTCTAATGGGCTTCTCCAGAACCCACTATGAGTCATGACGTAGAACTTTAGGAAAATGTCCACATAGGATGTTTTAAGATGACTTTTTAAAAAGCAACATTCTTTGGTAAGCTCTCTAAACATCTCTTCAAAGATGACCTTTTCTTTAAAATTATGTGTTATACCTTTTAAGTTATTCTATTGTTTCTTTGTATTCATCGACCCATGACCTGGGACACCACCTCTGCCAGTCCAAAATGTAATATATTTTCTCTGAGGCCCTGAACAAATTCTACCTGTTCTCCAAAACCTTCCTTGATCTTTACATATAACAATCTTCTGATTAAAAAAAATTTCCCCACAGTATGCATAGTCAGTATCATACAATTTAGCACTTGCTAATGTATAATTTCCATATTTTCCTCTAATTTAATAGGTGTTTGTTTTGTCTTCTTGATTAGATTTTAAGTTCCGTAGAAGCAATGTTATATCTTTTGTTTCTACCAGGTGCTTAGTAAAATCCTTGCTGATAGAATGTAATTTTATTGCACTGCAGCAGTTTAAATGGCCAAGGCTGAGTGAGATGAGTCGCTTGATCTGGGATGGAGTTCTGTGGTTTGGGGTGATGGCCTGGGGATGAGGACACATACCATCACGGGAGTAAGATCTTCTGGGGCCTCTTTCTAGTTTTGCTACTTAAAGGACAGATGACAAAAGAAGCATTACTCCACCCCTTTCTGCTTCCCCATGCCCATCACTTCACCCCTCTGTTAAGTGAGGTGCTGTAAGATATGAATCCCTTCCTCAGAGGGGAGCTGTGATAATTATGGCTTGTAAAGCATTTTGTGACTCTTAGATATAAAAGGGCTAATTATTATGATCATTAATAATTCTTAAATTTTATCTTCTTCAAGGTAAATTATCCTTACTTTAATTATACCCCCACCCTGGTGTTAATTATACCTTTGAGAGTCAGCAGATGCTTTTTCATCTTACATCATGTCATATGGGGTGACTAGGCACAGGTGAGCACAGGAGAGCACTTCTACCGTCTCCCACTCCTGCTGTCACGCAGAGTGGCAGAGAGCTCCTGGCTTACTTTGCCATTAAAATGGTCATAGTTTTCAAGTGACTTGTTTTTTCTGCTCTATAACTGTATTTTTATCCTAACCAACAGCTCGTCCATTTCACAGAATTTTGGGATTTGTCAAAAGACACACTGAATGGGAAAAATCGATTTAATTTTTATATTTTGGTGAAGACTCTGAATGACATTTTTGATTGTGCTGTGGAGATTTTGTGGTAGCTCTGATAAAAAGGGTCAGAGCTGCCATCTGGAAGAAAAGCCATAGCTCCTCAAAGGTAGAGGTGCTGTGTGACATTTAAATTTTTTTTTTTTTTTTTTTTTACTTATTATTTTTAGATAGAGGAGAAGGGAGAGAGGCAGAGAAGGAGAGAGACATCAATGTATGGTTGCCTTTCACGTGCCTCCGGTTACGGACCTAGCTGGAGACCTGGCTGGTGACCTGGCTGGTGACCTGGCTGGTGACCTGGCTGGAGACCTGGCTTGCAACCTGTTATGTGCCCTGGCTGGGAATTGAACCAGCAACCTTTGGTTTCGCAGCCCAGCATCTTACCCACTGTGCCACCAGCCAGGGTGCTATGTGACATTTTCTATTCATGGATTTAGATCTGTTTCTACTTAAATGGCTAAGTCACTCCTTGGGATGAGATTAGAGGATTTGTATCTAAAAAGCCAAAAAAATCTAATTTTTGAGATAGGTTTTGCTTTTGCTAATAAGGCATAACATAAAGGAGGCTGGAATCTAAGGCTGCACACTCAGTAACTGCTTTAGATTGTGCAAGCAAAGGTAATGGCCTCCCAAATGAGTAAAGAGCACTTTCAGCACAAGCAGACACGTCTCTGGCTTGGGATGATTTTTATCAGGCCTGGACATCCAATAATCAGCTGTGTCATGGTACAATTCCTGAGTCCTAATCTTGAGTGTTTTAGCACCCTGGATCCCACCCTGTGCAGGGAAGTAAGTTTGGAAGTGAAATAGGGTTGTGTGTGTCAATGTCTAGAATATTCAGTGGCTTTTCTTCTGACTCTTTCCTTTCAGACAGGCGCGTGCTTCTCTGGAGTCTGCACCTCCACCCTTCTATACAGCATCTTTCTTTCAGTTGCCATCCTGTCTTCATTTCCTCTTCTCTTATACTAAAAAAAAAAAAAAGCCCCTTTCCCTATTCCATCCTCAAAACCACTTGAAATAGGAGAGGGGTTGAAGGGACTTTGTTCCTTTGCCTCAAGGAGGATCTGACCAAGTTCATAGTATTAGTGGAGAAGCAGAAGACAGGCTGTGCATTTCACCATTCTTCCCACATTAGTCTCTCTTGGTTCGTAAGCATTTACTGAGTCCTCCATTCCACAGCAAGCATGGTTCAAAGCACTGGACCTCTTGCCAGAAGACACTCCAACCCTAAACCCCTGATGATTTGGAGAGGAAGATATTGTGATAAGAAATATTTAATTTCAACAATAAGGCTATAAATTATTAGTATTTGCTTGTACATGCTAAGATATTTTTCTAATGCACAAAAAACACTCACAATGGTTACCATTAAGAAGAGGTATGAGAAAGTGCCTTTTACTTTCTTATACTTTTTGATATTTGAACCATGTGATATATTAACCATTCAAAAATTAAGTATATTAAATTCAAAAAAGAAAAGTTTAATTCTTAGAGAAATGGGATGAAACAAAAAGAAGATAACTTTCAGAGCATCATTAGGAATTAAAAATTTCATTCTAAGATGTGAAAGATCAGAAGCAAGAGAATTTCTATGGGTCAATACTTCTAGAAGACAAGAATGCATTTTACTTTATGTTGTGCATGAAAGGATAGGTGATTTAACTGTGATGAAGTTACATAGCCCTTAAAACTTTTAAACCTTAATATTCACTAAAAAGGTTGCATAATAAACATTTTTCAAAAAGCCTTTTAGCTATTCTGTCAAATGTGAAATTGAAACTTTTGAGGCTTTGCATTATCTGCAGATGAAGAGTGCTGTGAATGCAGCTTCTCTGGGTATCTGACCTAGCTCTGGGCCCTCAGCTGGCTTGCTGTCAGATATGGGCAGAGGGTGCACCATTAAAGGCTCATTTGGTACCATCATTTGAAAGCATTTCCCAAATTATATGAACAAGTGTTTTCAGCAGCACAGATTGGGGCTTTGAAGTAAACCACATCTTCCATAGGTATTATAGATGGGGAGTGATTACAACTTCTTAAAGGACAAAAATCATTTTTTTGACATTAATGTAATCTCTTCTTTTAGTGTCAATGTGCAGGGTGAAGCAAAAGTAGATTTACAGTTCATGTAGAAAATAATATAATAAGTAATAAATAATACAAGAATAAACTCTGTGTTTCATATACTCACATTTGTAAATCTAATTTTGACCCATTCCCTATTTTAAGATCAGCTTTTGACATCCTGTTTGTTATGTTTTTCAAGATGCAAAACTCTTTAAAAGTCTCCAAATATAAGCCTTAGGATAATGATTTATATACCCTCACATATCCTGTGACTACCCAGAGTGCTTTGCTACTCAGCTAGTTAAAGTCTTTCACTAAAAACCTTTTAAATGGAAGGTACTGCACCAGGTGGAAGGGACTAGAGCATTGAAAAAAACACTGTCTCAGAAATTCAGGGAGCGTGATATAATTGTGAAGTCTGATTATGATTCACCAACACTCAACAGGTCGATGAAGGAAGGTGCTACTGTTGGGAAAGTTCCTGGGAGGACATGGGGCTTGTTCTGGCTAGGGTTGGTGGATTTTAGGCAAGTTAAGTGAACTAGGGAGGCCTTACAGGTAGTGTGAAGAAAGCAGGGGAAGAAAGCAGGAGTGGAAAAAGTATATTTTGAAGAAAAGGTACATGACAAGTCAGACTACAGTGAAGATTCTATCACTCTTTGATAAAGGGCAATATCTCCTTTCAAGAGTTGAATGTACAGAAGAGATGTTGGTATCAACCATTCATCTGACTAGGATGTAGGTTCAGGAAGGATGTAGGTTCCATGAAAGCAGGTTCCATATCTGTTTTGTTTGCTGCTGAATTCCCAGTGCCTGTCATAGAGCAGGCACTCAGGAAACATTTGTCAGTTGAAAGAATAAATGCATTGCCTTTGTATGTCATATATACAAGACCCTATGTAAGTGCTATGATCAGAAAGTAGCTCTGTAAGAGTTCAGAAACATCACTTTGTGATGGAGATTAGGAAGGAAAGAAAGGATAGAAAAAAACATGTGAGAGAAGTCACAATGAACCATAAGTTAGGAAAGAGGGCATAATTTTATTTTGTTAAGTCTTAATTGTAGTATGAAATGGATGGTAGAATCAGTGACTGGAATGGCAATCAGGATACAAGGGATGTGAGTGAGGATGAGAAAGGTAAGGGTAATGATATTAAACTAATATCCTAGTTCTCTTTATACTGATCTAGTCTGTGCTTTCTTTTGGAGATAAAAAACAAAGTTTGGAGCCCTGGCTGGTGTGGCTCAGGGGATGAAGCTGGCCTGTGAACCCAAAGGTCGCTGGTGCAATTCCCCAATCAGGGCACATAACCAGGTTGCAAGCCAGTCCTTAGCTGGAGGCAGGTGAAAGGCAACCATACATTGATGCTTCTCTCCCTTTCTTCCTCCTTGCTCTTCTCTCTGAAAATAATGAATAAAATCTGGAAAAAAAAAAAAAAAGTTTGGAGAAAAGAAATTATTTTCACTAGAGGGCTGGTTTAGTATTTGTATCTTAAAAACAATTCTAAGAGTATCACCTGAACCAGCCTGAGTTTCCTTTGCTATTATTAGTCAAATGAAGACTTGAATAAGCAATTGTGTCAGTGAGGAAAAGTGCTTGGGGTAACAGCCTAGATGAAGCTAAGTGGACTGGTTTTGTACATATTTAAACAATAACTCATGAAAGAGTCCTCATTTTTCTAATCCAAGCATCTGGCATATTTCAGCCTAATCCTCTGCACTCAGCATCAAATAGTCTATTTAGTTTAATCAATTTTTCTGAGCACTGGCCCAGGTGCTAAGAATGCAAATATGGATAAGAGATTCCTCTGTCCTGTTTAGTGGAGAGAGTTTTGGCCTATAAGACATGGTGGTGGGGGTCTATTTTTTGTTTTGTGATTAGCATTACATCACCATCATCACTGTGATCACCACTGTCAGTCAGAAATGTTAGTAAATTGTTATCTCCCTTAGTTCTTGTTTTTTTTTTTTTTTTTTTTTTTTAAGAGATTTTCTTTTTTAAGATTTTATTTATTATTTTTCAGAGAGAGGGGAAGGGAGAGAGACAGAGAGGGAGAGAGAAATATCAATGTATGGTTGCCTTTCACCCGCCTCCACATACAGACCTGGCTGGAGACCTGGCTTGCAACCTGGTTATGTGCCCTGGCTGGGGAATTGAACCAGCGACCTTTGGGTTCGCAGGCCAGCACCTTATCCACTGTGCTACCAGCCAGGGCTCACTTAGTTCTTAATCAGTTTTCTAAAGTAAGCATGGTCGTTCCCTTTTTGTAGATGGGAAAACTGAGATTTTGAGTATTAGGTGACTTACCTAAAGCCAAAGAAGTTGGCAATTGACAGAGCTGCTATCTAAATCCAGATCTATCTGACTTTAAAACCCAAACTCCTGACCATGATTCAATACTACTCCTTTAAGTCTGCTCCCTGTGTGGAGGTGACAATAGTTTGGTATGGAAAGTACCAGTTAAAAAATCTTCCCTTAACCCACATTATAGTTCAGGTGATGGTTTTGCCCCCTTTGATGTGGTTAGAACAAACATATGCTGTACAGTGGGTGGCCCTCTGCAACAGGTGTTGGTTCATTAAGGTGTCTCCTCAACCAGCCACAGGTGTACAGAAGTTCATGATCTTTGTTGGGAGGCTAGGAGAACTTTGTCTCCAATGAGGCATGGTGATGATTAGCTCAAGATGACTTGACTTCAGCAATAATTTTCCCCTGAAGAAACCAGGCTTGGTCAAGACCAGTTTGTGCAGCTCATAGAAACACTGGGGCTGAGAGCATCCTGTTATCAGATACCAGTTCAGTGACTGGTGAATGTCTTTGCAGACCTTGCAGACTTCTAGCCACAGCTTGATTATAATCATTAAGCTTTTACAGGACACTGAATGTATTGCAAGGATTTTACGATCTTTTCCCCATCCTGCCTAGCTGACAAAAGGGCTGCTGTCTCTGTTTTCCAATGGAGAAATAGGTCCACTCTGAGCTTATGTTTTCTACCAGAGGTTACTCAGTGGCTGAGCTGCAGTTCTAACTTGCTGGGTTGGCCAGAGGTGGTCTTCCCATTTAGGCCAATCTAGGTATGTGGGAGCCATGGAAACTTAGAGCTAATGAAATAACATGTTGGGGGTCTGGAAGGTAGTTGGATCTGTTGTTTGAAATTTGTGTTTTATCTTCCAGTGAGAATTTTTTTTTTTTTTTTTTTTAAATTTTATTGTTGTTGTATTACATCCATCCCCTTTTTGCTCCCCTCTGTCCCCCCACCCACCCACCCATTCCCCCCAAAGTCAATCCCACCTGTTGTCCATGTCCATGGTTCCTTTATACTAGGTTCTTGTCTAAGCTGCTCCCCATCTTTGCCTCTACCTCTCCCTCCCCCCTACCC
>PVIW01002710.1:123130-202917 GCA_004026585.1 Noctilio leporinus | reverse complement strand
CAAAGGGTACAAGTTCCTTCTTTCTTTCTGCTACATAGAATTCCATTGTGTAAATGTACCAAAGTTTTTGGATCCAATCATCCACTGATGGGCACTTAGGCTGTTTCCAGCACTTGGCTATTGTAAATAGTGCCGCTATGAACATAGGTGTGCATAGGTTCTTATGAATTGGTGTTTCAGGATTCTTTGGGTATAGTCCAAGTAGTGGAGTTGCTGGATCAAAAGGCCGTTCCATTTTTAGTTTTTGAAGGAAACCCCATACTGTTTTTCACAGTGGCTGCACCAGCCTACATTCCCACCAACAGTGTATGAGGGTTCCCTTTGCCCCGCATCCTCGCCAACACTTGTTGTTTGTTGATTTGCTGATGATTGCCATTCTGACAGGTGTGAGGTGGTATCTTATTGCGGTTTTAATTTGCATCTCTCTGATGACTAGTGATGTTGAGCATTCTTTCATAGGCCTCTGGGCCCTTTGTATATCTTCCTCAGTGAGTTGTGTGTTCAGTTCCTTTGCCCATTTTTTAATTGGGCTGTCTGTCTCCCTGGTGTTGAGTTGCATTAGTTCTTAATATATTTTGGAGATCAGACCCTTGTCTGAGGTAGCATTAGCAATTATGTTTTCCCATACATTTGGTTCCCTTTGAATTTTGCTATTGTTGCCCATTTTTTGATTGGACTGTTTTTTGGTGTTGAGTTTTATCAGTTTTTTTTAAAGATTTTAATAATCATTTTTAGAGAGAGGGGAAAGGAGAAAGGCAGAGAGGGAGAGAAACATCAATGAATGTCTTTCACCTGCCTCCAGCTATGGACCTGTCTGGAGACCTGGCTTGCAACTTGGTTATGTGCCCTGGCTGGAAATATAACCAGCAACCTTTGCGTTTGCAGGCTGGCACCTTATCCACTGAGCCACCAGCCAGGGCCTGTAAGTTCTTTATAAATTTTGGATATTAACCTTTCATCAGTTGTATTGATGAATATGTTCTCCCATTCTGTGGGTTATCTTTTTATTTTGTTGATTTTCTTTGCTGTGAAAAACTTTTTAGTTGATGTAGTCCCACTTGTACATTTTTATTTTGTTTCCTTTGTCTGGGGAGACACATCCGATAAAAAATTGCTATGAGCAGTATCTGAGATTTTGCTGTTTTCTTCAGGAATTTTTATGGTTTTAGGTCTAAATTTTAAATCTTAATCTATTTTGAATTTATTTTTGTGTGTGGTGTAAGAAGATTGTCTAGTTTCATTTTTTGCACATATTTCTCCATTTTCCCCAATACCATTTATTGAATAAACCATCTTTATCCCATTGTATGTGCTTATTTCCTGTATCAAAAGTTAATTGAGCCCTGGCTGGTGGCACAGTGGTTAAGGCGCCGGCCTGCGAACCCAAAGGTCGCAGGTTCGATTCCCCAGCCAGGGCACATAACCAGGTTACAAACCAGGTCCCCAGCCAGGTCTGTGGCTGGAGGCAGGTGAAAAGCAACCATACATGGATGTCTGTCTCCCTCTCTGCCTCTCACTCTTCCCCTCTTTCTCAAAATAATAAATAAAATCTTTAAAAAAAAAAAAAAGTTAATTGACTATAAAGATGTGGGTTTATTTCTGGACTCTCTATTCTGTTTCATTGATCTATGTATCTGGTTTTACACCAGTGTCATACTGTTTTGATTACTGTGGCCATATAATGTAGTTTGATATTAGGTAATGTGATTCCTTTGTCATTGTTCTTCTTTCTCAAGATCACTGTTGCTATGTGGGGCCTTTTGTGGTTCCATATACATGTTTGAAATACTTGTTCTAGTTCTGTGAAATACATCATTGGAATCCTGATAAAAATTATGTTGAATCTATAGATTGCTTTGTGTCATACAAATACTCTACTGTTGTTGATTCTTCCAATCCATGAACATGGTATATGCTTCCACTTATTTGTATCTTCTTCATTTTCTTCTTCAGTGTCTTATAATTTTCCAATTATAGGTCTTTTACATCTTTGGTTAGGATTATTCCTAGGTATTTTATTCTTTTTATACCAATTGTAAATGGTATAAAATGGGATTGTTTTCTTAATTTCCCTTTCTGTTAGTTTGTTATTGACATGTAAAAATGCAACTGATTTCTGAATATTAATTTTGTTTCCTGGCACTCTGATGAATTCATTTATCAGTTCTATTAGTTTCTTGGTGGAATCTTTGGGGTACTATGTGTTTGGTATCATGTCATCTGCAAATAATGACAATTTTACTTCTTTCTTTCTAATTTGGATGCCTTTTATTTCTTCTTCCTTTCTGATTGCTGGGGTTAGAACTTCAGGCACTACATTGAATAAGAGAGGTGAAAGTGACCATCCTTGTCTTGTTCTCGATCTTAAGGGGAACATTTGTAGTTTTTGACTGTTGAGTATAATTCTGGCAGTAGGCTTGCTGTTATACGGCCTTTAATATGTTTAGGTATATTCCCTCTAATTCCACTTTGCTGAGTGCTTTTATCACAAATGGGTGCTGGATTTTATCTAATATTTTTTCTGCATCTATTGATGTAATCATGTGTGTTTTTTAAAGATGTTATTCATTATTTTTAGAGAGAGGGAAAGGGAGGGAGGAAGAAAGGGAGAGAAACATCAATGTATGGTTGACTTTCACCTGCCTCTAGCCGGGGACCAGCTGGAAACCTGGCTTGCAACCTAGGTATGTGCCCTGACTGGGAATCAAACCAGCAACCCTTGGGTTTGCAGGCTGGTGCTCAATCCACTGATCATATGGTTTTTATGCTTCATTTTGTTTATGTGGTGAGTCATATTTATTGATTTGCTAATGTTGTACCAACCTTGCATTCCCAGAATAAATCCCATTTGATCATGGTATGTGATCTTTCTGATGCATTGTCATATTTGATTTACTAATATTTTGTTGAGGATTTTAGCATCTCTGTTCATCAGGTATATTGGCCTATAATTTTTTTCTATGTAGTGTCTTTATTTGGTTTTGGGATTAGGACAACGCTGGCATCGTAAAATGAGTTTGGGAGCCTTCCCTTCTCTTGAATTTTATGAAATAGTTTGAGAAGGAGACGTATTCTTGAAATGTTTGGTAAAATTCACCTGTGAAGCCATCCACTTAAGGGCTTTTGTTTGTTGGGAGGTTTTTCTTTTGTTCTTTTTCTTTTTTTATTACTACTAATGCAATTTTACTAGGTATAATCTGTCTATTCAGATTCTCTGATTCTTCCTGATTTAGTTAAAGAAGTTTGTATATTTCTGTGAATTTATCCATTTCACCCTGGTTGTCCAATTTGTTGACATATAGTCATTCATAATATTTTCTTACAATTCTTTGTATTTCTTTGGTATCAGTTGTTATTTCTCCTCCTTCATTTCTGATTTATGTATTTAGTCCCTCGCCTTTTTTTCTTGATGAGTCTGGTTAAAGGTTTGTCAATCTCATTTATCTTTTCTCTTGGACTCATTGATTTGTTGTATCATTTTTTAAAGACTATTTTGTTTATTTCTGCCATGATCTTTATTATTTATTTCCTTCCTTCTACTTACTTTGGGGCTTTGTTTTTTTTGGTGTTTTTCCCCCAGGTTCCTTTAAGTGTAAAGTTAGATTGTTTATTTGAGCTTTTTCTTTTTCTTTTTAAAATTTTTTGAGATACACCTGTAATGCTGTGGATCTTCCTCTGAGGATTGCTTTCCCAGTGTCCCGCAGGTGGGGTTGCTGTGTCCTCATTTTCATTGTTTCAACCTCTCTTTTGATTTTTCCGTTGATCTTGTTGCTGACCTATTTATTGTTTAATAATATGTTATTTAGTTTTCAGGTCTTGGCATTTTTTTCAATGCTCTCCTTATAATTGATTTCCACTTTCATAGCATTGTAGTTAGAAAAGATGCTTGATATAATATTTATCCTCTTAAATTTATTGAGACTTGTTTCTTGTCCTAACACGTGATTTATCCTAGAAAACATTTCATCTACACTTGAAAACTATGTATATTTTGCTGCTTTGGGGTGAAATGCTCTGAAGATAGCGATTAAATTCATTTGATCTAGAGTGTCACTTAAGGCTACTGTCTCCTTATTAATGTCATGCCTGGAAGATCTATCCATTGAAGTCAATGGTGTGTTGAAATTCCCAACTATAATTGTATTTTTATTGATCTCTCCCTTCATATCCATCAAGATTTGCTTCTCATAATTAGGTATTCTTACGTTGGGTACATAAATGTTTACTAGGGTTATATAACCTCCTGTTGGATTATTCACTTTGTCATTATGTAGTGTCCTTCTTTGCCTCTTACTATAGCCTTGGTTTTAAAGTCTATTTTGTCAGATATAAGTACAGCTACCCAGCTTTTTTTTCTTTCGTATTTGCATGAAATACCTTTATCCATCCCTTTACTTTTAGTCTGTGTATATCTTTTGATTGAGATGGGTTTCTTGTAGGCAGTATATATGTAGAGTTTATTTTCTCATGCATTCAGAAGCCTTATGACTTTTGGTTGGAGCACTTAAGCCAATTACATTTAAAGTGATTATTGATAGATATGCAGATAGTTACTTATTTAGTGTCATTTCATTGTTAAACTATTTTCCCCTCCCCCTCCTCCTCCTCCTCCTCCTCTTCCTCTTCCTCCTATTCCTCCATCTTTCTTTTAGCAAGGCCTTTAACATTTGTTGGAGTGCTGGTTTGGTATTAACAAACTCCTTTAGATTTTTCTTGTCTAGGAAGCTTTCTATTTTGAGTTTAAATGATAGTTTTGCTGGACAAAGTAGCCTTGGTTGTAAGTACTTACTTTTCATCACCTTGAATGTTTCACACCACTTCCTTCTGACCTGAAATATTTCTGTTGTGAAATCAGATGACAGTCTAATTGCTGCTCGCTTGTAGGTACCTCCCTACTTTTCTCTTGGGACTTTTGAGATTCTCTCCTTGTCTGTAAACCTTGATATGGCTAGGTGTAGGCCTCTTTGGGTTCAAATTTTTTGGGACTTTCTGAGCTTCCTGAACTTGTGTGTCTTTTTCCTTCACTAGATTAGGGAACTTGTTGGTCATTATTTCTTCAAATAGGTTCTTGATCCCTTGCTTATGTTCTCTTCTCCTGGCATTCCCATGATGCAGATGTTGTTATACTTCATGTTGTCCAAAATATTTCTTAAGCTATCCTCATTTAAAAAAAATTATTTTTCTTTTTGCTGCTCTGCCTGGGTGTTGACCCCCCCGCCCCCCCGACTTTGTCTTTTAAACCATGGATGCAACCCTCTGCTTCATCTAACCTACTCTTTATTCCTTCCAATGTATTTTTTTATTTTAGATATTGCATTGTTTATTTTCAACTGGTTCTTTTCTTATGGTTTCTATGTCTTTTTTCATGCTGGTGATTATCCTTATAATCATTATTCTAAACTCTGTATATGATAAATTGCTTGCCTTCCTTTCATCTAGCTCTTCTTGTAGAGAATTCTCTTGTTCTTTCATTTCAAGTAGGTTTCCTTCTCTTCCCATTTTGGCTGCTTCTTTGTGTTTATTTCTATGTATTATATAGATCTGCAAAGGCTCTTGTGTAGGCCTTTGTCACGCGCTGCTTGTGACTGGCTCTGGTCAACCTGTTCTGAGCTATGAGCGTTCCACAGCATGTGGCACCCTCTGCTGGGACTGTCTGTGTGCAGGGACACTATTTTTTCTTAAATCAGGTTTGGTGAGTTTTAGTCCATGGTAATTCATCCATTACCTCTAAATTTTCAAATTTATTGCCATAAATTTATGCACAGTATACTATCATCTATTTAATACTTTTAGGTTTAACAGTTATCTTCCTTTTTAACTTTTTATAATGTTTCTTTCTTCTCTCTTTTTCTTTTGATGACAGTCTCCAGTAGTTTTATTGATGTCTTTAAAGAATAAGCTTTTGGCTTTGTTAACCCTCTGGATTACATGTTTATTTTTGCTCTCATTTTTATTTATTTTGTTTTTCTATTTTTACCATTTAGCCTCTACTTTGAAAAGATTTATCCTCCATTCTTCCTCTAAATCCTCAAGATAGATTCTAAGTATTAATTCTGAGCCTCTTGTAATGAAAAGCAATTGAGGGAATAAATTTTGTCTCAAGGACTCCTTCTGCTGACTACATATTCTATTGTTATTTAATTATATCTTTCTATATTTTGTAACAGTTTTTTTCATTGACCCATCAGTTGTGTAGATGAGCCTTTTAAAATTTTTAAGAAAATAGAGTTTTCTCAGTTATTTAAAAAGTTTATGTCTAATAAGTGAATGTTGAATATGGTCAGTATAATACTGATTTTGTGACATTTAATGAGGCAATTGATGGCATATGATGTCAATTTTTATGAATATGCTTAAAAGGAATGTTTATTCTCCATTCACTAGGGACAATATTGACAATATTCAACTCATGTTGTTATTTTTAAGTTTGTCTGCCTTTAAATATTTTATACTTATCTATATGTGTGTTATTTCCAGTATCTGCTTTTGTTGGTCTTCTGCTATTTTTTATGCTGCTTCTCACTTAGCATGTTTTATTTACTTATGTGTAATTTAACTTAGCTTTTTAAAATTTCTGATAATCTACTTCAGATGTGCAAAAAGACATTTTAAAAGATAACAACCATGTAGTCTCCATCTAGCTTAGAAAATAATATAAGTCCCTTTTGTACACCTTCACATTTCTCTATATTCCCTTAAAGATAATCAACATTTTGAATTTGTTTATAATTCCTATGCATGCCTTTATACATTTATTTACCATCTTTTCTAAGTATCTGTTCCCTTGTCATCCTCTACTTTAGATATTGTAACTTCAAGTATTTGACTCCTTGCCTCTCTTGAGGATCTGAAAGGCCACAGACACAGTCATGGCTAAAGAAGTGTAGTTATAAGTCTCTGATAGGGTGACCATTCCCAAATGAAAAGGTAAAAATTTGCTGTAAACAACAGTTTTTGCCTTTCATATTTTTTTCTTTCCATTTTTCAACTTGGAACATAGACATGAGGTTGAGGTAACTATGTTGTCACAGTAGGCAACAAGAATGAAGAAGAGTTCTATGCTTCTTTTAATTCTTTTTAAAAGATTTTTTATTCATTATTTCAAAGAGAAGGTCAGGGAGGAAGGAAGAAAGGGAGAGAAGCATCAATATATGGTTGTCTTTCACCTGTCTCCAGCTAAGGACCTGGCTAGAGCCCTGGCTTGCCCTGACTAGAGACTGTGAATCTTTGGGTTCGCAGACCAATGCCAATCACCGAACCACACCATCCAGGGCCTATGTTTCTTCATTGAAGTAATGAAAGACAGAAACAGCTCCTGGCTGGTGGCTCAGTGGGTTGGTGCCGGCCTGCGAACCCAAAAGTCGCTGGTTAGATTCCCAGTCAGGGCACATAACCAGGTTGTAAGCAAGGTGTCCATCCAGATCTGTAGCCTGAGGCAGGTGAAAGGCAACCATACATTAATGCTTCTCTCTCTTTCTCCCTCCCTCCCTGCCCTTCTCTCTAAAAATAATGGATAAAATCTTTTTAAAAATTTATAAAAGACAGAAACAAATCTGGGTGCCTGAAAGCATTGTTGGATTACTGCACTAGTTTAGGACTTCCTGACTCAGACCCTTTTTCGAGTGAGATGGTTATGTAATCTCAGATACTATTGATTACACATTATTATTCTACACACCACTAAGAAGGAAAATAAAATTCTGACAATTATACAATAATATAATGCTCTTTCTTCACATCAACTGTAAATGACAACCTAATTTTATGGGTAAGAAATTTGAAAAGCATGTTTCCAAGAGTGAATGAAATATTAAAAAAATACTTTTAAAACCACCATTAGTTGAGGTTTCAAACACTTGCAGTTGAACAATTTCCTCATAGATACCATGCTATAATAAATAGACACAGTTAGATTGAAATTACTGTATCTGAAAGTAGAGAAGGAAGATCAGGCTTCACTAAAATCAGTTGTCCAGGAAGGCTGAGTCTAGAAACTCAACAGCTCGCTGTGTGAGATATGGGTCTGTTTATTGGCAGGTTTACTTCTTTTCCTTTTCTGGTCTGGTTTGTAACGCTCCAGGCTATGTTCCCAGCCCTCTGGCTGAGTGAGGTCCACCCGAGTTCAGCCAATGAGATGTATTGCCTGGAGAGTGGAAGAAGACAGGTGGGGTGCGTTGTATTCTTTCTGTTTCTCTGTCATGGGTGACATCTCCATTAGCAACTGAAACTTTTCACTGGATCAGGCTCCTACCAGACAGACCAGCCAATGTTGCAGCTTCGTGTTCCTGACCTCTTATCTTTTTGTCCTTTCATCCTGCTTTCCCTCATCTCAGGATTGCCTCGCCAATCCCCATTTGACCTCTTAGTTTGCTTATCACCTGTGTAATCAATTTCTAACATTCAAGTCTCTCTTAGATTATTTGAAGTTGTTTTTGCTTCCTTGACTATATGTCAATGATACTTTTAGAAAAGTTGAATTTTCAGCTGTAAATTATTGCACACTAAGTCAAACAGGGGAATCACAGCAGGAAGTATAATTGGGACCTGAGAAAAGTGATGCCCTGGGCTTTTTCCCAATATGTAATGTAACATACTCCCCTGGGAAGGGGCGATTATTCCCATTGTACAATGCAGCTGGCATGCATCCCAGGAAAGGGGACTTTTTAATGTTCCTTCCCAGATTATTGGTTTGAACGTTCAGAGTCAGAATAGTCTTTATTTTTCTTGTTCAGAAGGATGTGATTTACACATTAGTTTCTCTTCCAAACAGACTCTTTATTACTGTTATCCTGTTCTCTCTCCACTTGGATAAGTTAGGAATGAATAAATATCTTTTGGGCTTAGATTGCTGGTTCATTTTGACCTGGCAGAAAAGAGTTTACCTCACCTAGGGGTGCTGGACTAGGAGGTGGATGTAGTAAATAAATGAGATTTGGATTGCCTCCTACGGGAAGGAGGTGAGTATGATTGGATTATAGTGATATTTTGAAAATGAAAATAAGGACAAAACAGTATGTGTGGAAACAGAGCAGCCAGGAAAAAGGATAGTAGACATTTGTGGTCTTCCTTCCTTCCTTCTTTTCTTCCTTTTCCCTCTCTCTCTCTCTCTCTCTCTCTCTCTCTCACTCTATTCTCTCTCTCCTTCCATTTCGTTCTGATAATAGCAACTTAATTTTCCTTTGGGAAGCCACCTTTCTCACTCTTAGTCCATATGGTATGGTAGCATCAATGCTAACTCTGCCTCTAGGGATAGACATTTGACTCAAACTTGGCCAATCAGAGCGCTGCATCTCCCTAGCAAAAATGATTGGCTTGGATGGGCGCATGTCTTAAAGCCTGCAAGATGCAAAGTTGTAACTTTCAAAAGGGGAGTATTCACTTTTGTTCATGCTGGACTTGAGGGTTGTGAGGGTATAAGTTTTGTGCTTCTAGCAACCATTTGGCCACCATGATGGAAGGGCCTGTTTGTGAAAGCAGCCAAGACACAGGGAAGCAAAGGTGTGACAGAAAAAAACAAAAAGAGAAAATAGTTGTTAATGACATTGTTGACCTGCTGGATTCAGCTGTGCCAAACCCCAGTGATGGTTCCTAAACTTCTGAGCTATATTAAAAGTAAGTTCCTTTCTCTACACCTATTTTGAGATGTTCTCCTTTCCTTCCTTTTTTCCTTTCCCCATGTCCTTCCTTTTGCTGGAAGAACCCCATAAAAGTTTGTATATATTTATTCAATCTTTTATATATTATTTATCCCTCCATTTTGCTGAAAGTGTTATAAAGTGCCTCTGTATATTTATGCACATCCTGGAGCTAAAGGTGACAAACTTGGTAAAAAGGAAATTTAAAATGTTATTTATAATTTATAAACAAACAAAAGCTCCTTTTCATATTACTCTATGCCGATCAGGCACAACACCATTTGGTTTTAAAAAGTCTATAGACTCCTGGCGAATTAGCTTGGTTAGTTACAGTGTCATCCCTATACCTCCAGGATGCAAGTTTGATCCCTGGTCAGGGCACATGTGAGAAGCAACCAGAGAATGCATGAATAAGTTGAATAACAAACTGTTTCTCTCTCTCTCTCTCTGTTTGTCTTTCTCTCTTCCTCTCTCCCCTTTCCTCTCTCTCTTTAAAAAAATCAACAAATTAAAAAAAAAAAAAAACAACTATGATCAGTATGTTCTCCTAATTCTCATGCTATATTGTTTTAGTAACATTATAGTTGCCAATGAAGTTAACACTAGGGTACGACATGTACTTTGTCTGTTATAAGAATTTAGGAAGCATATTTAAAAGAGGCTATCTTATCATTTACAACTCATAAAAGCTCATTAATGTGTAATCAATGGAATACACTACTGAAAGTAAGCACATGTTTTCTTTATAAAATTCTATGATCTCATAGGAAAATGACCATTTAACATCGCATACAAGCTTTTGCTTTTCAGCACGTCATTTGTATCAAGTCAGCGGGCACCTACATCAGCATTGCTTTTCTGTGTAAGTCTAGTTCTGGCCTACTCATACTCAAACCTCATTTTCATATGATTTTATTTTTATGGGGATGACTGCTTTGTAAAATAAAGTTGACTGCCAATATGAAACTTTTCAAAAGGTTAAGTGAACAGTGATTTTTTAATTTCAAAAATGATGCTATTGTGTGTTCTTTGGTTAATTTTTCTTAGCTTTGGAAAACAAAATCAATTGCAGAGTTTCAGAGTTGCAAAGAACCGTAGAGCTATTTTAGCTCCAAACCCTTATTTTCAGGTTGGGGAACACAGCTACAGAGATATAAAATGGAAATAGTGGAGAAAGCTTTTAAGAGTTTGTACTGCCTTTGATAACCAGAGTAGGAAGGAACTAAGCTGTTCTCTCATTTTTTGCACCTACTTTTACTTTCTCATTCTCTTTCTCAGGTCTATTTCCATAGGTACAAGATGGGATTCATAGATAATTTTTAAATTACATACATATTTCTCTTTAGTAGTATGTCTTTACCGATGTTGGTTTTATTTGTTTACTATCCAATCTTCCAGAGTCATTGGACAGGGACTATATAAAATGTCACTTTTTATTTTTGCTCCATTAATAATGCTAATGTTATACATCTTTTTGGCAGCTGGGAAAGAGACAATGGAACCCTGGCAATACATTTCAATAGTAGAGCAAGAAAATTTGGTTAGAATGGTTCACCTTGCCTTCTGCAAAGTCCCATCTTTCTCTCAAACTCGTTAACTCTGAGGTTGTGTTTACCTGGTCCAGGTTTCTTTCAGCCTGTCTGACTGGGTGCTGCATGGGAGGCCACACAAAGGCCCTTCATGGCTGAGAATTAGGCAATTTCCCCCCATTTCTTAGTAGGTGCTGTGTATATAGGATCTTAAAACAAACATTCTAATGAACTTAAAGAACACTAAAATGATGCAAGTCAGTATTTCACTAGTATTAGAAACTTCCCAGAAAAATAAATTTGCCCATCACTATTAATAGTCTCAGAACTTTCTGAGATACAACATTTGAAATTATGATTTCATACAAGAGAACCACTTCTGAATTTTTAAAAATGATTTTTTAACACTTTAAAGTACACACAATACAAAATACTTATTTTACAAGTTGAAATCTTTACAGTTATGGGTACAGTTACAGTAATGCAAGTAATATTAGTGCATTTATTTAGAGCAGAGTTATTTGTCTTCATTGGGCTTAACACAAAGCCAAGAATGAATTATTAGCTTAAATTGCTTTCTAGTCTTTGAATTAAAAAAGAAAAATGACATCTACCTCCTTTATAATATTGTCAGAATAAGAAACAATGCCAACAATTAAGTAGCCTGGTATTTCTGTAAATGAGAGATCACATCCCAATACTTTTAAGTTGTACATCATAAAATTTTGGCTACATATGTCTATCAAATTGTCGTTTCTCAGCTTTCAGGAAAATTACGTCATCTTTGGTAATAGGCTGCCAACAAACAAAAACTATAGACTACACCATTTTTTTCCAAAGAATCCTGTATTTTAATGAATAGCCGAATAAATAGACATTAATTATAAAATTCACATTAAGATAGAAGAAAATCCAAACATTCTGATTGCTTTATCTCTTAAATTTGATAGCTACTACGAAACACACTATTTATGTTAGGGTAAAAATAAGCTGAATCATGGGAGTGTAACTGGGAAGTGCTGGCAGATATGTACAGTAACACGGAGGAGCCATAAAATAAAAGTGTTTATATGTACATAATTTTTTCTTACATTTTTGCATGGAGAAACACTGTTCTATAAAATAGGAAAACACACAGTAGACCACATGCAACAAGGACCAATACAATGTGCACAGCAGAATAATCAAACAAGACACAAGAACTATGGGTTTAAAAAGGAACTTCAGAACCAAAAAAAAAGAGGAAGGATCGAAACCTGGAATGCTTTCTTATTGAGGTTTCAGAATATAAATTTGTTTAACAAGCCTCTTGATAGTTTTTAAAAGTTCCCACTTGACCACCTATGGATTAAGTGTAGACCTAAAAATAAACCATCATATTATACAAAACTTTGTATATTAGCATACAAAAGGTAACAATTTACTTTTTGTATAAAATATAACCTTTTGATAGTATATTTATTTCACATCAGTATAAATATAACCCAAAGAATATGTTTTAAGTATTTCTACCAAAATATTCTTTACAAAAGTTTACAAAACAAGTAATTTATTCATATTTACAACCTAGCACAAAAAAGATTCTGGGCCAGTGATGTTGCTGTGTGTATAAAAGAGTGTTTCTAGACATTTTAAAGATTGGGAGAGGGTTTTTCAGAACTATCAAGATGTGTTCTTTCTAAGAACAGATACTTAAAGATATAGTTATTAAATGACTTCAGTTAAATTACAGTTAATAATTGATTATATGAGTATATAACTAAAAAGCTGAGGCTAATCTGTGCTCCTCTGTAATGAGGAAAATGATAATGATATTTTGCATCCATCTCAAATCAGCAAACATCTTCCCCATTTTATAGCTGATCTGTATGTGGGCACTGAGATTATGTAACTCAACAAAAACTCTCTTTGATTCAGTGCTTAGCCCTGAGGGAGAAAATCTAGAGATGAAGGGTCCATCTACCATGTGGCAATGATTCATCACTTCAGGACAGAAGAATGAATACACTGCTACTTACAGATCATACTCCAGTTAGCTGTTTACCCACATATTATGTCCAAATAAGGACAGATTATTTTCTCTCTCAATTACGCTTTCCTTCAAACCCTATGAAATAGATCTGTATCCACTCATACCCACCGTGCCTGGTTTGATCTTTTGTTTTTTGTCTTTAACCAAAACATGATACGTTCTAACCTCAGTTTTGACCTCTAAACTTCCTTTTTTTACCAATCAATCTCTGGTCATCCAAATAATCAGGGAGGACCAGACTCCACTCCATTCAGCTTGGGAACTAACTAGCAGGGACCATTACAGTACACAACACCCAGGTTATTAGTGGCCAAATAAATCTCCTTTATAGCAATGTCCAATGGGGTGCTTTCCTTTTTCAATGATGAAATCTGATGCAGACATATGAGCACTAATATTTCAGTATGACTTGGACAGCTTGTGATTGTATCTAAGACTCGGAAATGGACTTGGAAATTAGATGTGGAAACCCAGATAGAGTTGGACAGCTCTGCATTCATGTTCCGTCACTAGATGCGGCATCTTACTGAAGTAGACAGTAGGTAGGAAAATTGAAAAAGTGAGGGGTGAAGCTGGGGAAGATATCCTGCAGTTCCCTGGGTGTCCTCTAGTTTCTCCAGCTTTTCTTTACTGAAGACAGTGTTTGGTTACTCCAAACAATCTTATAACATTTCAATCTAGGGAGTTTTAGGAAAACTAAATGAAAAAAGTGGAAAGATGAAACCACACATATCTATCAGAGCAAATTAAAGAATCTATTGCTTGTTGACAGAAACTAATACCTCCATATGACATGAGGTTTAATCAAGCTAAAAGTTGTATTACTTTTCTGTCAGGGAGAAGAGGGGCTTGGGAGCCTAGTTTATACAACTAATTACACATCAACATCACAATTCTGTTTAGATAAATTGGATACTGTGTCCCAGAGTTTGGACAGGGAGAAGTGATCCCAATGTTTTACTGTCAGGTTTGAGATTTAAAACAAGCATTTGGACCAAAATGTTCATCCCTACAGTTACTTTCTGCTTTCCACTTTTAAGCCATTGTATCTTCACGTAGTCCTTTTAAAAGTCAACTGTTGTTAGCCTTTCCAGAGTTCTTGTAAAATACTGCCTTTTAGTGCTTGAAGTTGGTGAGTTGTCTCCCTTTTCTCCTTTAGGAGTTGTTCCCCAAGATTTCATCAAGATTGATGTCTTTCATCCAGTCATCATTACCAGGCTCCGTCTTCAATAAAGAATCAATGAAATCAGCATCGCTGTTTAGGGCAGGACCCATGTTATCAGTCTGTTGGCTGAGAAAGTCAAAAGCTAAGTCGCTGCCATGGTCAGTTCCTTGAAAAGCCCTGGAACTTTGGTTGGGTGAAGGAAAATTGCCAGGTGTCAGAGATGGTGGCTGGCTTATGCCTGTCCTTGACTGATTCAACCCTGTTCCTGACTGGTTCAAATTAGGTAAAATCTGTGTACTCAGCTGATTGGGTCGGAGATTCAGGCTTCTGAGTGGACCTAAGGTTTGTCCATTTAATGTCTGGCCCATTTGGCTCATAGGTCTCATTTGCACTGCTGGTGTTATCTGATTAGGAGGAGCCACTGCTCTCTGGGAAAACTGTTGGCTACCTACTCCTTGTTGCAATGACTGGTTTGGAGTATAGGCTGCAGGTGTCCCTGTGGGGAATCGGACTCCTGCAGACTTCAGGGCTTCCTGCTGCTTGGTTGTTGCTTCTTGGGAGGCCCAGCTGGATGCTGCTGCGTTGGATGTGATCATGACATTCGATGTTCTCTGTGCTGGCATGCTGGCCATAGTATGGGTTAAATTTGGTCTCAGTTGTTGTGAATTGCCAACAGGTCCAGCTCCAAAAGTGGCCACATTATTATTACTACTTTGCCCTAAGGTAGGTGGCCTTGGCATTAGAGGGTTGTTTTGATTTGTTATCAGTTGGTTTGGGTTTCTTTGCTGGGCTAATTGATTCATTCCTGAAGAGATGCTGTATGTGCTAGGTTGGTTGCAAGGCATATTTCCATACATCCCTATGTTCTGAACTGCTGTGGATAACGACGGCATTCTTGTTCCATGGGAAGTAGACATAAGGCTGGAATTTGGAGTTAAAATGCTATGTGTTGAAACTGGGTTTGTCAAAGTCTGGTTGGAGTTTAAACTCACTGTTGATGAGCCACCTAAGGAAAAGAAGACAATTATATTAGTTCATAGCAGTAGGTCATCTTCTCTCTCTCTCTCTCTCTCTCTCTCTCTCTCTCTTTAGCCTTTGGCAATAACTTATCAGGGCCAAACCTATGGTCTTCAAAATTATGTCTAATTCTTCATCTGAATCATCCCTATTCAAGATGCTGCCTCAAGTGGCTCCCATGTCCAAAGGCAAATTCCTATTTCTTTAAACATCTGGAATTCAATGTAGTCAGTGCTTCATTAACTATTTCCATATGGAAAGCCTTCTGCTTCAGGAGGTACAGTATAGTCACTGTTGCATTGTAACCCATACCTCAGGAGCTACTTTTGTTTGTGCCATTTCCCTCTCATCTGATGCCCTTTTTGCCTCACTAAGCCCTATCTTTTCTTTAAGGCTCAGGCCAAGGTCCTTCATTAAACCTTCCCTGATATTTCAGTCTCCTCTCCCCAGGAGCACTTGCTCTTTAAAGTTTTCATTTAGCAGTTAGCCCTTGTAATGGGAAATACATGGAGCCTCAAAGGGCCTGCCAGCTACATTGATGCCTATCAATAACTGATAGGACTGTGGGACCATCAGACAACGGGCTGTTGAATAGAAGGGCTCCACACATCAGATAGCAATTAATTAACACATTGAAATCTTCCTGCCTTGGGGAGATTAAGTCATCATGGGAAGACATCTTGAGAGGCAAAAGAGAGATGTCAGAAAGATTTTTTAAAAGATTTTATTATTTTTAGAGGGAGGGGTAGGGAGAGAGGCAGAGAGGGAGAGAGGCATCAATGTATGGTTGCCTTTCATCTGCCTTAGGCTACAGATCTGACTGGAGACCTGGCTTGCAACCTGGCTATGTTCCCTGGCTGGGGAATCCAACCTGCGAGCAACCTTTGGGTTCGCTCTTTATCCATTGTGCCACCAGCCAGGGCAAAAAGATTTTTTTTAAGTACATGATGGATGATCATTTCCACAGGGAAAGAATTCTTGCCTGTTTTCTTCATTCTCACATTCTTCAAGTCTAGTGGATGGTGCAAAGTATGTATTCAGCTGATAGCTAATGAATGAATGAAAGAGTGAATGACAGACTGAAGCCAAGATATAAGTTGGGGGAAGACATTCTTTCAGTACTCTGCCTCTGGAGAATCAGAGATACTGAGAAACGGAGAACTAGACACACATATGAATATCAGAATGGCAGCAAATGAGGAGAGCCTGGCTGCAATTGCAATCCTAGGACATGCCCTACTGCTTGAGTGTAGTTAGCATAGCACACAATGTCAGACACTGATGGCCCTGCTGTTTGTTTTAAAATATGTGTCCAACTAGAAGACATACCCCTAAAAGGAAGAAGCAGTATTCCTTGTATCACCACACCTAGCAGGGGGCCCTGCACTGTGTAGGGCAGAAAGTGTTTAATGAAGATGGATCAAAGTTGAGTAGGAAATACTTGAACAATAACTCAGAGTCCACAGACTGCTAATGAAGTTAAGCAACATTATCTTGATATCTGAAGATTTCATGAGAAGGGACTTTACATTATGAAAATACTATGGAAAAAATTTTAAAGGGCTAGAAAATCATTCCCTCTGGGTGCTCTCCATTTTAACAATATGCCCTGAAAAAGTTTACAAGGAGAGTGGTGTTTTTAAACAACCAGAGTACAGATACTTTCCATAAAGGTCACAAAATATTATCTACAATTAATATTTAGAAACTCATAATATGTGGTAGAAATGGCTCCAGGTGCTTTATCAGACATCATTTCTCATATTAACATCTGGGCAAAGTGATTATTATTGTATTGAGATTAAGATAAAAATGATAAAAGAGCTGGTGTTCTGCTTGTTGCTACTTCATTCTCAGAAGACATGAAAGTATCACATTCTACAGCAGTGATTCTTACCCACTCGGGGGTCAGCAGTTGGATGCTGAGGACCCCTCTCTTAGGAACATGCCCATAAGCTCTGTGGAAGAGACTTCTAGGTGCCTACCAAATATCTCTGGCTTCCCTGCCTTTCTTAGAAACAGAGCCTTGATTTTGTAGTAATGTTCCAGCTGAAAAACCACATTTCCCAAACTTTCTTGTTGATGATGTGGGAAGGGGGTGTTGGGGGGAGGTGAAAAGGATCCATATGAATAAATTCTGGCTAAAGATAGAAGTTATTAAGTGATAGTCCAAGAAACCTACTTTTAAAAGGCAATCTGGCTTATGTTCACAGCAGCATTTTTTAAATAATAGCCAGAATGCGGAAGTAACCTAGATGCCCATAGATGGATGAATGCATAAAGAAAATGTGGTATAACATGGGGTGGGACAAAAGTAGGTTTAAGTTGTTCATATGGTAAAATGATATAATAATTAATAGATAATACAGGAATAAACTGTTTTTGCAGATTCTCAACTGTAAACCTACTTTTGCTCCACCCTGTATGTATAAAATGAAATACTACTTAAGACATAAATAAAGATGAAACATTGACATTTTTGAAAAGATGGATGGATCTAAGTGAAATAAATTGATGGAAAAGGACAAAAACCATATAATTTCACTAACACCAAAAAGTAACATATGGACTAACAAAACAAAAACAAACTCACAGATAAAGACAACAGGCTGGTGGTCTCCTGAGGAGAAGAGAGTGGGGGGTGGTGAGTGAACTGGGTAAAGGCTGTCAAATACATGGTAACTGGAGGAAAGCAGACTTTGGGCAGTGATCACACAATAAAGTATACAGATATCAAATACTGTTGTACAGCTAAAATTTATATAATGTTATTAACCAATGTTACTTTGTTCCTTCTTCTATCTTCCTATCTGGAATATGGATGTGAAGGCTGTAGGTATGGTCGACACAGGCAACCCTTAGAATGGAAGCTACATGCTAAAGATGGTGGAGCAGGAAGATGAAAGAAGCCTGGATCCCTGATAACATAGCAGAGCCACCAAACTAGCCATTGACTACTGTCCTTTGGGATTCTTTTATATAAATGGGAAAAGAAAAGTCAAAAAATCCACCTTGAATTTCATATGACAATTTCAAAGTTAGCTTCCCATAATCCCACTGATAGGCCATGGCATTAGAAGCCATGTTCCAAATAAAGCCCATCTTGTCTTTCAGCCTCCTTGAGGACAGAAACAACCTCCCTGAGGCAAAGTAATCTCAGGGAGCAGAATACATATATTCCATTCCTAATGTTAGTGGAGAGAGGCGATCTGGTGCATATGAAAAAGTTAACACAAATAAGAATAATATATTTATCATAGGATCAGAAAAATTCACAAACAGGAGCATTCACAGCCCCTTCTTCTTTAGACAATTTTCTTAATGGCTTCCTAAGCAGATGACAGTAACAGGTAAAGCAGAGAGAACCTGGGAAATTCCAGGACAAGCCTAATTTACATGAGAAAATGCAGTGAGTTGTGGTCAGAGTGGGCTTAATAGATGGTGAATAAGAGAAGGCAAGACCAGCAAAGGATGTTTGGGAGAAACCTTTTGGAGCTCAGAGGGTGAGGGGAGAGAGATTGTAGGGATAGTACTTTGTTATATTGAGAGATCTATTAAGAAGCTTTGCATTGTATTTGAAATGCAATGACTATCAGTATTTTTGAGAGATTTCATAAAGACTTCACTTGCTTTTTTTTTTTTTTTTAAGAAAAATGTTTATTGATTTTAGGGAGGGAGAAAGGAAGAGAGAGAGAAACATCCCCATGAGAGAGAAACACTGATGGGTTGCCTCCTATTCTTATCCCAACTGGGGACCCAACTTACAACCTAAGCCCTGACTCTGGATGAAACCTTCAACCTTTTGTTGCACAGGATAATTCTCCAACCACCTGAGCCACATGGGCCAGGGCTTAACTTGCTCTTTAATAATTTCTTGGTGGCAAGACTATCTGTGTTAGGGATATGAGCCCAAAGGTAGAGAAAAAAGTTTGGGCTTTGAGCAAGTTACAAATGTGACTCAGAAAGAAATGTCTACTTACCTAATACTATTTGCATCAAGACATGTTATTAAGAGAATGGTTGAACCTAGCAGTTATAAAATATTTCAGCTTTTTTTGAACTCTCAGAGGTAGTATGGAGAGTAGTAAAATATGCAAATATGGGATAAGATGAAACAAGAAATGCTGAGAAAAATAAAAATACTCATTTGGTCTTGATCTCAAAGTTATATGGGAGCTAGTGAAGGAGCCTGGGGGGGTGGTGGTGTTACAATTAAATATGAGATGGGAACAAGAGGAAATATTAAACATTGAACAATTTTCTCCTTTCCACAGTTACAACTTCTATTAATTTCTGAGAACACTTACCAGAATACGGAGCAGCTGGCTGCATGTTACCCACAGTTCTTCTTTGGTCTTTGTAATCTGGGGGTGGCCTTGTCAAATGTCTGTTTATCTGATCTTGTGAGGCAATTTTCTCCTTGAAAACACAAATGAAAACATATTGAATTGCATTGTTACCTTCTCACTTGTAAAAATTTATAGACTGTTATTCAGAAAAGAATACAGGAACAACCTTGCAGCCATAGTTGTGAATCATGGGCCTTATTTAGCAGTCTCTCCTTTCCCATTTCAATCATCTTTGTCCACTGATGTGTAATTTCTACTTTCCTTAACATTCAACATATATTTGGGGTCTAGTAATTATTCTTAGTTTCTTTATTTTGCAATTATATTTTTGAGTTGGTAGTTCATTATTTTATTAAAATCCTCACCCAAGGTTATGTTTATTGATTTTAGAGAAAGAAGAGGGGAGGGAGGGAAGGAGTGAAAAAGGGAGAGAGGGAGAGAGAGAGAGAGAGAGAGGCTGATGTGAGAGGAAAACATTGACCAATTTCCTCCAGTATGTACCTCAAACCAGGATCAAACCCACAACCTAGGTACGTGTCTTGACTGGGGGATTGAACTTGCAACCTTTTGGTGCATGGGAGGATGCTCCAAACAACTGTGCCACCCAGTCAGGGCTCTGGCTTTATTTTGTAGCCCATGTAATATACTTTGGCATCTACACAATGTGGGGCAAAAGGAGGATTACAGTTATTTGTATGGGAAATAACATAATAATTAATTACGAATAATACAAGAGTAGATGATGTTTCACATACTCACTATCAACCTACTTTTGTCCCACCCTGATACAGGTCTGGTCCAACATAGAAAGCATAGGAGTAGGATTTCCACATAAAATACAGAACACTGGAGCATTCTGTATTTTTATTTGCTAAATCTGGCAATGTTCCATAGGAGGAGATATCAGGAGAAAAACTATCAGGTACTGGTAGGGGCACTGCATGCATTTTACTTTATTTCCCCCCTTCAAACAGCAATTGAATGTAGGTATGATTATTCCCACTTCATAGACGAAGAAATAGAAGCTCCCTTAAGCTAAGTGACTTGCCTAAGATCCCATAGAAGTCATACAGAAACAAAATCCTGAGCCAAAGACTTGGGCCCTTTCCTGCCATACCATCCAAGGGACCCTTGCAGCTCTGTTTCTCTGTGCCCTTTCTCACAGCACAGGTGTTTCCCAGGCTCCCTTCTTCCCTCCTTTCTGCAATCATCTTCCTTTAGATCTTTAGAGCAGGTTTCTTTGGGAGTTAAGAGAGGAAATAGGGGACATTCTTTTTATACTGTAATGAGGGAGTGAGTATAACATGGGGGACCATAGGTGCCTCGTGTTAGAAAGAACCTGTTACAGCATGTAGGCTTTGACTGGGTGACTCAGGGAGGGTCTAAGGACGTGAGGATTTGTTCTGGATTATAAACTGTTAGAAAGTGAGGTTGATTTTGTCACTGAGGAATGAAGTAGCTGTCACTCATTCAGCCAAAAAGGGGGGTTTTGGTGTTTTGTGGGTTACACAGTGACCTTGTTTGTGTCTGTTTCTAGACAAGATAATGCAGTGGCCTTATTTTGTCTCATTTTGTCATGGTCTCAGAGTAACCGTGTCTGAGGTTGATATTCCAACAGAGAACAAAATGGCCTGGCTCTGAGTGTCTTATCAGTTCTGGACATCAGGGGCTGTTTTTTTCTTTCTCAGTACAGATAAGGAATTTAAAAAAATTGCTTCACTGCATCCCAAAGCAACCTCCATTTTCAAAGATAAAAATAATTGGCATAGGTAGACAGGGAACACTATAATTATAGGAAAGTCAATAAATAGAAAAGAAAAACTGTAGCAGATAAATGGGTAAATCAGATGGAAGCCAAATATGGACTGCCTAATTTAGAACCACTTAAACCATGTATTTCTCAGTTTCCCATCAAATTCCAAACTTTCTAAGTGGAATAAGTCTATACAGGAAAAATAAACAGTCTTAAAACAACAACAGGCCAAATTCAAATTCTTGTTTCTAAGAAAAAAAAACTTGAAAGACTCACAGGAATTTTTGGGCATCAAGTAATTCATATAAAACCCAATTTTGATGAGCTAAGTGTAAATGAATCAGAAACACATGGATTACATTTCTTTTAAATATGGGTTTACAAATTAAGGGAAAAAGTGGTTGGTGAAACTTCGGTTTTACCCAAACCCTAAATGTTTAAAAAAATAGCTTGAGATGTTCTATGAACCCAAATGTGGCAATGTTCAACCATTCTTGTTGTAAACTGTTGTGCAAGCTGACAGTTTTGATTTTTATGCCAAGCATGAGACTTTCTGAAATCTTCTCTTTTTCAAAAGCATCTATTATTTTTCTTATGTAATTAGGTGTTTCTGCTGTTTATATTGAAGGAAACAGCACTCACGCGCACACGTGTGTGTGTGTACGTGTGTGAGAGAGAGAGAAGAACAGAGAAGAGAGTGAGAGAGAGAGAGAGAAATCAGGTTTTTGGTTCCCCATTAAAGACTAGATTTCAAATCTGGGCTTATTTTATATATAATTTAGCTGTTGACTTTTATTACCCTGAGTGCTACATCAGATTACTCAAAAGGTTAACATATACATCTCTGGAAACCTGAGTTTCCTGAGCTACTTGTGCACAAATGAGTTCAATTTAATGGTCTTGCATATGGGCTATTCCAGAACAGCCAATTTGTCAGTTCATGATGAAAAGTAGTGGAGTTCAGATTCCAACACTGAATGAAGGCTGCTTCATTTGCAAGAGAATAACATTCCCAGTCTATGGAAGTGTAGACTCACAGGCATCCCTGAGATTACTTCTGTGTAACATGAAATCTAACTTATCAACTCATGTCTCAGGATAACCTAATATCTTGGACCTAAAAACTTAATATAGAGATAATCTTCTGTTGCACATATCTATCTACCCTGCTTCAGTTTTGCCACCTCTAAATGTAAAATGTGGATAATTCTAGGACCTCCCTCAAACTCCTATTGTAAGGGTTAATCTTTTAATTCTGGAAAAATTCAGCACAGTGTCTAGCTCATAGAAGGTGCACAAAATGTGTTGATGATTATGATGCCCGTTGTAGTAAGTACCACGTCTCTCCTTCTGGCGCTTCATTGGTGGGAGAGGAATAGACAGTCAGGATAACAACACACTTTCATGAGAAAATGTCTCAATTTAGAAGCCTATCTGGCCTTGCCAAATGACTGCAAATGACTACAAAGCATATGCTAATGTAAAGTGGTATCAAAGACTGGTTTTTCCTCGATATGCTAAAAAGTACGGGTACCTTCAATGGCGTCCAAACAAGGGAACTGTGAACGGTTTATAAAAATCACAGAAATAGCAGCCACAGTCTCATTCATCTCTCACAGTTTAGGCCACTGCCCTTTGCACCTGTCCCAGCTGTGACTCAACTGGGGCTCAATGGGAGTCAGGCAGTGCCAGGACTGGACCCTCATGGAATGTCTCTTTGCCTTTTAATCAGAGTTGCAAATCCAGAAGTCAACCTCTGCATGTTTTATTCAACCAATTAGTAGTACTGATTGGAATAATGAGAGTGTAAGCAGGAAGTCAATTTTAGATTATGCATTTTTCTTTTCTACTGTCCTTGTTTCTAAGCTATTGAGTTTATAAAGTAAAACAAACAAACAAAGAGTGAGAATGAGTGAGTGAACTAGAGTTTCCAAAACTATATTTATAGAAGAAATCAGATGTGTCACTTTATGTCAGTAGTTCCCCTAAACCTTACAACTTTGGGCAATATTCAAGGCCACCTGCCAATTTATTCCTCACTCATTCAAATTCAAATAAATTTATTTTTATTTCTTCTTATATGCCCTGGACTCCAACCTTATTCCTTTTGTCATTCCTAAAAAATATAAATAATCATTATACTATTATGTATAATTTTCAGTACCTATTAGACATTTCCTGATACTACCTCATTCTAACATATACAAGCATAGGCTGTGCCTTTTGGTCTCTGGCCCACCCTCCACCTGAAATGATGACCCCATGTACTCTATCCATCATGATCTTACAGTCCTTCAAAGTCCAGTTTTATCTCTTTTGGGAGACTATTCCCAATCTCTCCAGGCTGGATTTTATATTTTCCTCCATTACATTTTTCCTCACTATGTCTATACCTTTACTATAATGTAAATTTGAATCTAGCACTTATGTGTTTAAAATCCTTAACAGCCTTTCCATTGCTTTTTGTAAATTCCAATGTCTTAAGCTCTAGCCTCTTGCTTTTCTCTATCCTTGTGCACAATCTATGTCTCAGCTACCTAATATGTAGTATATTGTCTCTGATTCTTTGAACATGCTCATTCTTCTGGCTGTAAAATCCCACTCTTCACCCTCATGTCCCAGTTCACCTTCAGGTCTTCAGTAGATATAATTTCCTGTCTGAAATCATTTCTAGTAGTGCCCACTACATAGCATTTAATTGCAGGCATTATGATTGCCTATTTATTTGATATTCTCTGTGGGCTCCAAGTTCATTATGGACAAAGACAGGGTCTATCTTGTTAACAGCTGTAGTCTCATTGTAAATTAAAAAAACATTTACTGAATGGATTATAGAGTTTATCACACCTTGGATTTTTGACTCTTACTACAAAGCTCCGTAAGTATGTAATATTTTTATTTTGTTTTTCTTTCTTTCTTGTTTCTATCAACCTAGAGATGGTTAACTTTGTCCCTTCTTTCACTTGGCCAAAGAGTTTGAAGGGAGAGAACGAAGTGTGGAGAGAGCCTTTTGGTCTCAGGAGGCAGGAGTTTGGATCAGTTGTTGAGTGTATGAGTAAGTCTGAGCATACAGAAGTGATGAACAGATAAATATTGAAGCAGGGTTAATGTCTGGATAATCTGTGGGAAATAACAGCCTTGCCTTTCTTTAAGGCCACTTCAATATGCTGCAGAGAGAAATGTACTTTCAATTTTCTTTAAAAATACCCCCCATTCTGAGATGCTTTATTTTGAAAGCAACTCTTAAATTATGAAACTCCATGCTGGCTTTTTAAAACTCTCTTATCTCTAAAGTCAGTTTGGATTTCAGTTGATGAGAGTTCTTCTGTTCACTATTTCCTATTTCTGCCCCTGAGGGCTGCAGGTAAGACTGGTTTCTTTTGCCCTATTCAAATGCCCATGTTGGTGGTTCTAAAACCATTCCTGGGCTGGGCAGAGCTAGTTAGCTGAGGTGCTGTGCATTCCAACTGTCCAGCAGTTGGCAAATCAAGTTTTTTTTTTTTTCTTGTTTTTCCTGAAGCACTTAATGTGCATGGAATGAAATTGTATACAGCTGAACATCCTTTTGGCTGTCACATAAGTAGGCACTGAGAAAGGGCAGTAAGTAGAAATGAAGGTAATAAATCCCCTCTGTTGGGCCAACAGGTGTGCCCAGTAGACATTAAGAAAAAGTTTTACCGCATCCACCAGCATCTGCTGCTGCAGGAGAAGTTGCTGTTTCTGCTCCATGATCTGCCTCTGTAGAGTCTGTTTCTTTCCCATCAGTTGCTGATTCAACAGTGATTGCTGGGAGTTCATGTAACCACTTCCAGTGTTTGGATTTGAACAGGAGTTGGGACTGGGGCCTGTGTTTTGGCCTACCACAGAGTGTTGATCCTAAAGAGGAGAAAGAGGGGGGAAAGCTACTGTGAATTAAAAGAAAAAAAAAATGTATCACAAAGATCATAAGCTTAGATTCTGAACATTTTTCATATTGTTAAGCTCAAACATGGTTAATGGGTTGGAGATCAGAGAATTGCTTTCCAAGTGTAGAAAAAATTATTGTATATCACAGCAACCAAAGCAGCTGGGTTAAGTACATTAAAGAACTGGAAAAGCTCTCATTTGACTAATAGTGGAAGCTCCATATTCTGGAAGGCATTTATGGGACCTCAAAGAAAACTACCATAAAAACATGGCTAATCTCTCCATTGCTCAGCAACTAACACAGATTAAAGTAACGAGTTCTTCCTTTTCCCTAACGTTAGCACATATCAATGCTTATCCTGCAACAAAAATTAGATTTCAATGAATATATGTAAAAGTTGAATAACTGACCCTGGCCACGTAGTTTGGTTAGTTAGAGCATCATCCCCATATGCCAAGGTTGTGGATTTGATCCCCAATCAGGGCATATACAAGAATCAACCAATGAATACATAAATAAGTGAAGCAACAAATGGGTGTCTCCCTTTTTCTCTTTCTCTCTCTGTCTTTTTCTCTCCCCAAAATCAAGAAATGAAAATTGAATAATCATTTTGAACAGAAGGGGCCTAGCTTTCTATGATAAGGCTGGAAGACCTGTGATTTCTGTTCTATAAACCTTCTCAAACTCAAAAGGGACTTCATTATTCAGGGATTTGTTCATTTTGTTCCCTGGTCAGTAAGTCAGAAATCTCAGTGCCTAATCAAAAAAGGAGCACCCAACCAACTGACAAGGAGGAAGTATTGAGGAAAAACTGACATTATGTATTGAATTAAATTGGGTATTAGTAAATCGACATTCTAATTTGAGGTCCCTACTAATCTTTAGGCATTGACAGGTCAGGAACCTGCAGTGTAGAAAGCTAAATTCAGCCTAATATTTTCATTAATTCCCAACAATGTATTCAGAATTGAGCTGTACAATGTTGGGATTACAAAAAAAACTAGAAAATGTCTTCACCTTGAAGAATTTATCATCCAATTAAAGGAGAAATGACATACTTACATATAAAATATAAGTTAATATAGAATGAAGTTTTAAATAATATAATACAAGTACTAAGTCAAAGATCCACATATTTTAATGATATTCATTTGGGAAGCAGATGCCCGGCCTTGATCTAGAAATTCTGAGGCTGCGGATTGGGTACCTGCTCAGGTGATTCTAATGCTCATTGGCCCAGAGAATGTTCTTTGAGAAACACTGGATATATGGCAGCAATAAAACCCAACTCTCATTCCCCAACTGGATTGTGTGAGGTTACAGAGACTAAAAAGATAAAGGAACTTCCATTACGAGTAGTAGTAGGAAGAGGAGGTACTGCATTTGTAGAGTCGTTTTCCTTTTATCTCCTTCTCGTTCTTATTTCCTGCTGAGTTTAAAAAGCCTAAGGATGTAGGAAGCATGGCCTTGCTGTAGTAATCCCTGAGTCTACAGAGCTCACCAACTGCCTCAAAAGCAAAGGTTACAAAATAATCTTAAAGATGACTATGCACTCAGGCTTATCACAGGCCACTTACTGCTCAGTGCTTGACTCGATTTCTCTCATTTCCTCCTCCTCTAACAAAACAAGGGGCAAGAGCTGGTATTATCATCCCAGTGTTGCAGCTCAGAGAGATCACATTGCTTTAGTTCTGTAAGGAGGAGGAGCTGAAGTCAGGTCTGTCTGACTCTGGAACTCCAGTTCTCAATCATTATACTCTATTGTTTTGCAGTTGAGATGAGAAGTGTTGAGTAGAAACATGTTCATACTTGAAGCCTGTGCCAACCATCTGTCCGTGAAGCAAATGTTTATCGGACTCTCCTCTCAGGGGTGAGCCCCTCGATTAGGCACATGGAAGAAAGTGTGACGGGGAGAAGGAAAGGGATGTGGGTATTGAGAGGGGATTGGTCCTCCTCATCCATTAATTAAAAATAATTAAAGCCATCTCTGAGCAGCTTCAAGGAACCATATTCTAATACATCTGCTCCCAATGTCTAGTCAGGTCTCTCAACTTTAAATCCATCATGGCTTTGGGGAAAGATTTCATCTGCCCTGTCCTATAAGCTTCTAGGAGCGTGGGCCGGGAGACAAGCATGAGTGTCGCCACAGACTGGTAGTAGATGAGGACCTGTGAAGTTGAGTGCTCTTGGAGGGCAGGTGGAAGAGGAAATACATGGGGAGATTGAGTGTTGTATCTTCAGCCCACCACAGACTGGAGGAAAGCAAAGCCAGTGATGGGTATGGGGGTGGAGGAGGGGGAGGTGAGAGGTGGTGGTAAAGAAGTGTAAAGACAACCAGAGTGATATTGGAGAAATCAAGGTGAGAAAGAATCTACTGGAGGTAGTGGTTGGCCCTCCACTCTCCACTTTTACCTGGATAGAAATAGTCTGCTCTTTTCTAGGATATAATTTGGAGTTCAGTGTAAGACTGCATGAATGAAAGAATTTTGTATTTTAAAGATATGGTTGACAAACATATGTAGGAAATTAAACTCACTTTTCCTTCAGCTGTCTCTGCATGGCCATGCAGTGGATAAGACCATGAGATCTAGAAGGGCCTACTGTGATTCCTATCCCAATTCTGGCTCTTCTTAGCTGTGTGATCTGGGAGAAATTGATTCACCTGCATAAACCTCAATTTCCTTATTTGTGAAATAAGAACAACAGCGTTGACTTCACAGGGTCCCAGTGAGAATGAGAGGAGATAATACAGTACCCCAAATATTCAGCACATAGTAAGCACTTAATAAACAATAGCTGCTCATAACTGTTAAAGTTATTTTAACACAAAGGAGAAACAATCTGTTCATGTGAAGCAAAGGAGACAGGCCTTCCAGATTGCAGAAAGTTGTTCTGTGTGTTAACTCTTATCAGAAATGTAGTAGTTTAGTGAGCCAGCAGTGGAATTACCTCCATCCCCCTACCTGGAAATGTCAGAAGATAAGTTGAATGTCATTCTCAGATGGACTGTCTTTAGGAGTGTGCTTCTCTTATTGGGTTAAGGGCTTAGCTCAGCACCCTGTTACTTTGTTATCTGCTGTGCTTTTTTTTTTTTTTTTTTAAATACATCCAATTATTTATTAATAGAGCAACCAATATACATTTACTAAGTATTGTACCTTAATTTAATCATTTGTAAAATGCAGGCAATCCTATTAATAACATAAAATTAAATCAGATGAAATTCATAACAGTTCCAGGAACTTGGTGCTTGATAAATTTTAGCAATTAAGATTTTTCTTATTTACTTATTTCTGTATTATTTTACATATGACAGAGGTGGTTTAGAAACAATTACCTCTGTGAAGGGACTTATGTTGTAAGTGTACTTGGGACACAGGTGCTTAGTGTTTAGCTCCCATCATGTTTGAAACACAGGTTGGCCCTCATGCTCTCCAGTTGGCCCCAGCTCCCACCATTCCCTATTTTATTATATCCACCCATGTCCCTCATTTATATTACTTGCTGGACCCATGTAGGCATTTGAAGTTATGATCTCTGGCTTATAGTTTACCTGGGAATCTCAGAAACACACATCACCGCCCCACATATACATACACTCATTCAAAGTTATTACTCTGAAAAACAATACACAATGATTTCCATTAGCTAGTATGATACCTACTAATGCTTTAGAATTAAAATCCAGATCGACTAATGCCTAGTCTAGGTACATTAATGAATTTGATAAATTTTACTGAATATCTATTATATGCTACACAGTTTTCTAGTTTTTGAAGATTAAAAAAGGGAAAAATGAAGAAAAAGAAGAATGCTTAATGTTGGTTGCATTGGTGAACGTCATCAAAATAATTTCCAATGAAATCTGGAAAACCATATTCCTCTAAGATTTACAGAAGATCTGCATGCCAAGAGAATGTAACCTTATCTCTTTCTCTCCCTAATCAGACAGATGGACTGTGCTAAATCTAGTTTCATTCCATCGCAATACCAAAAGATATAAAAATAAGTGATAAGCTCTCTTTTGGAATTTTGTAGGAAAAATTTTAAACCTTGTAGCTACTAGTCCTAGGGCCTTACCATGTACTCCAACATACACATTCTTTTAATTCATGATTGAAGTAAAATTTGGCTGGTGCTAATTTTTTTTTGCCCTTACATTAGCTATGAAATACAAGACACCTTACACAAGTTCGCTTTCATTGCCAAGATGTTGTGGAAATGGGAGTACATATTTTGAAAAAAATAGGCTCTGATGTGTTGGCTTTGGTTTCCACATTCAGACTCACTCTTTCCCATGGAGAACTTGAGTTAATAGAATTCATCTCTTTCTCCCTCAATGCTCATTTTTCTCCTCAAAAGCATGTGAAGACAATGGTAAAAATGGTACATCCTCAGCCCATACATGAATATGTGTGTGTGTGTGTGTGTGTGTGTGTGTATGTCATTGGGAATGAAGTAGGTAGTTCCACTGATGTAGTTGTTTTTTTATTTTTTGTTTAAGATTTTATTTATTATATTTTAGAGAGAGGGGAAAGGAGAGAGGCAGAGAGAGAGAGAAAGAGACATCAATGTATGGTTGCCTTTCACCTGCTTCCAGCCACATAGCTGGCTAGAGATCTGGCCTGCAACTTTGTTATACGATGCCCCGGCTGGAAATCGAACCAGCAACCTTTGGGTTTGCAGGCCAGCGCCTTATTCACTGTGCCATCAGCCAGGGCTGATGTAGTGTTTTATATGATAGAAAACCTTGTTTTCTAGAGAAACTAGAAGGAAAGATTGATTTGGCAGCAGATAATGGCCATATACTGGTTCAAATAATAAATTTAAATGATCTTTCTTTTTGTGTGTTTTTCTGCTTCTATCAATAAAATTATAGTATTTGATGCTAATCTACAAAGTAGGCTTCTGGTCCCATCTTTCTGGGATTTAATATACTTTTACCTTTAACATGAACTTATAAATGATTTTCCACATCTATGTGTATGTATGTGTGTATGTATTTAAGATTTTTTAAAAAAAATTTATTTATTATTTACAGAGAGAGAGGAAGGGGGAGAAGCAGAGAGGGAGAGAGACATCAATGTATAGTTGCCCTTCACCTACCTTCAGCTACGGACCTGGCTGGAGACCTGGCTTGCAACCTGGTTATGTGGCCTGGCTGGGAATCAAAACAGTGACCTTTGGGTTTGCAGGCTGGCATCTTATCTACTGTGCTACCAGCCAGGGTTTTAAGATTTTAAAGTCTTAAGTAGTCTGTCAGTGTTTCAATATGGTTAAAGTTTCTTGATCTTTGATTTAATCCAGTGTAAGACTGCTAGAACAATGACAGCTAGAACAATGACAGCATGTCTGTATTTTTAAAAATAAATTTCTGCCAATAATCAAGCTATATCTTTAGAATTATCTTCACTCTACTCTCCTCTTATTCATTCATTCAACAGATATTTGCTGAACATCTACTATTACAACATGCATTCTTCTAGGCCTTGGGGATCAAAGTCCATGCAGCCTACTGGATAATTCTACAGTTTGTCTATACTTTCAAGTTTTCCAACTAGACTATTGGTGGGAAATTCATCTTCTAGAATGGCCTCAAGGATGCTAGGAGACCATTTGGTAATTCAGGTATACAAGTACGATGACTAAGGCTTATTAGCTGGAGGTAAGCAAAGCATGTTCACAAGTAAGTAGCAATATGTGAAGTTAATTTATACTTACAGGAAGCTGGGTGCATGTTTCAATGTATGGAAAATACAGCCAAAGAATGTTTTCCCAAATTTGTTACTTTGGTGACCTAATATCTTGTCAGTGGATCACTACAACAAGATTGCAAACTACGTCTATAAAATCTGAGGGCAAGTTGAACTCTTAATAAAAAAAAAATGATCCTCCCTCAAGGACAGTTTGTTACATTGCTTTTAGAGAGGAAGGGGAAGAGAGAAATATTGATGTGAGAGAGATACATCCATGTTAGAGAGAAACATCGATTGGTTGCCTCACCTATGCATCCTGACTGGTGATCATACCCACCCAGATCAGGGATCAGACTTGCAACCTAAGTATGTGCCCTGACTTGGAATCAAACCCTTCAATAAGGGGACAACACTCCAACCACCTGATCCACACTGGCCAGGGCCACCTAAACTCTTTTAAATGGGTACCTCTTTTACTTAAGAGGACAATTTACCTGTCCTCCATGTTATACCAACATTTCTCTTAAAACCAGTTTAAAGTCCCTTTGAAAAATAAGCCCATATTAAAAAATTAGAAATAAACCCCACTATTCCAGTCCTAACAGCTAATTCACCAGTAGTCTCTTTTGTAAAACTTTAGGAATAAATATTTAAAGAAAGAGTATGAATGAAGAAAATTTTATAAATCTCAATAAACACCACCAGAGTATAAGTGCTTGGCCCCTGGGGTCTTAACTTTGATAAACTATTTCTGTAAATTATGCTCAATAGGTGAAAGATCTTTGAAAAAGTTGTTAGCTAATAAAAATGCCTGGATAACCTCTTTATTTCATTTTAACAGACTACCAAGCTTTGTCAAGTAGGACTGATTCCAGCAAAGCATACAATGGGATCCAATTAGACATGTCATAAAACAGCAAACAAAAATGTCCCTGGTTTCACTGAAGTATGTTGAACTATGAACACTCATTGAATTTGGTCAGTTTTCCTGTTACAGCAGTTTTGTGGGCTGATCAGCTACAGTAAGTGTCACAAAGCAAGCAAACTTATCAGGCAGGCATTGTTCTCTTAATATTACAAAAAAAAAAACCCTCAAAATGTTTGTCTTGTTCTAGGCATCTGGGTAAAATGGCTCTCTGTTTCTCTTTACTTATTTTAGAAAGGGAATATATAATGATTTTCCCCCACAGAAATGAAGTAACTTGGATTCATGAGAGCATTCTGGCCTGGGATGATTGCCCTTTCTTTTTCTTGGCTTCCAGAGTGAGGCATCTGCAATTTGCAAAACAAATTCGAGATAAAGTACCCAGCTGGGCATGTTTGTACAGTAGATCTCACAAACTGGTTTGCTATTCAATTAATCTCTCCCCTCACCCTGCCCCCACACGCCCCCCTTCTCGCTTTCCCTCCTCGTTCCCTGTCTCCGTGAACTAACTGCTCAACTGTTCCTCCAGGCTATTCATCTTCTGAACTGTCTACTTACGGAGCCATTTGTTTATCTCTATGCCTGAGAAACAAGTTGCCTTCACTGTTTCAGGTTCCCTACAAGCTGGCAGTCCCGCTTAAGTTATTTATTTGGGGCATGGATAGTGAGGTGGCTGTGGGTGGCTAAAATAATAGAGCAGTTCTTACTTGACACAGTAACAATGACAATAAAACAATTACCAGGAACTCATCCAGGATACAAGTTCTAAACAGGAAGACTGAAGATGTAAAACACTTGCTTATCTTCAGGTTGCCAGCCTTTTCTTTCAAGGGTCAGTAAAGTCTGGTATGAACAGTCAAATCCAGCTTGGCTACACACTACAACAGAGTTGAAGAGCTGTGACAAAAACGTAATGGCTCCCAAAGCCTGAAATATTTACTACCCAGCCCTTTATGGAAAAAGTTTGCTGACTCTTGCTCTCTTTGTCTGTACTAGCCAAGTAATGCTACTTGACATTAAATTAATAAAATGCCTTAGAGAAAGAACCCAGCAATCCACAGAAGGAACTGGCAGGTTGGGGATAGGAAACATCTATCATAAGATCTGTGTACATAACTCCACTCCAGCCACTGTTACAAATTGCAAGAGCTAAAAAGCCACTTTACAGATCTTCTATCCCACTTCATTTTACAGATGAAGACACTGCCTAGAAAGGTTAAGCGGTCAAGATGCACGAGGTTACGAGCCTTCTTCAAAGATGAAGAATACATATCCAAATCTAGGAAAACGTATTAAGGAGAAATGAATGTAATGAAATCTACTTGCTTGAGGGAACTATGGCTTGTCTGATGGAACTGGCTTGTTGGTGGTGAATGGTGGGGGAGGGAAGATGTTCAAAGGTGACGTGTACGAACGCAGGCACAGGTATTTGGATTAGTATTTTTCTTTCACTTTTGCAATTATGAACAGTAGCTGCTTTCCCCCCCTGTTTAATAAGGCATTCTTCTTTGCTTGCTTAGAACCTTCTCCCCTACCCTGCAGGGAAACCCTCATTATTTGTTTAAATCTGGTTGAAACGATTAGAATGAGTTTTGTGGTCACCGTGGAGTTCATCCTTCGATGTTACCTAATTTTCAAATCATCAAGACACTGCATCTATTCTTAGCCTCTGGAGTGGACTCTTATTATGGGTTGGCACCGAAGAACAGTTCCATGGGCGAGGAAGCAGCATTTGGGCGGGAGGGTGGCCAGGAACAAAATGTCAGTGGGTCAGGGTGGAGTGGGAAGAGTTTGGTAACTCAGGGAAGGAATGAGAAAGCTTTCTTACAAGAGGAACTTTGCAGTGTTAGAAGGGCTCTTTGTGGCAGAACTGAAACGTCTGCTCTGTAAGTTAGCTTTTTTGCTTTTTGTCCCTAGAGCAATAGTTTCAAACTGTTCTTTGGATAACTGAGACTTTTAAGGATTTCACAAAGCTATAGATTCTATTTCTCCTCTCATCCCTTCAAGTACATATACAACTAACAATATTGTTTATTTAAGGGAGTTTACAAATTTTCTAAGTATCCTCAGACCATCCATCCATACACCTTAGGTTGACAGCTCTACCCTTTTCCCTAGAAGTTTAGTGTTTCTGACAGTAATGAAATGACTTCCCCTTGGATGTATCCTCTACACTGCATTCCCAGCTTAAGACCATCCATAGTTCCTTTTTGACTTCGTGATTAAGTCTTTACTTGCAAGAATGGTAATAAGACCCTCTATGATCTGGCTTCTGCATGTTTCTCCAGTCCCACCTCTCAACACCTTCTTTTTTCACTCTATGCAACAGTAATATTAAACTACCTGTAATTCTCTGAACTCTCAGAGCTTTTGCTCTGCTCCATATTTTTGCATTTTGCATATGCTTACGTCCTCTCTGCCTGAAACACTCTTCCCTTGCTCCTTCCTATCAAGTGAATGCCCATTCTTTCTAAGCTCAGCTAAGATGTCATTTTTCAGGATCTTCAGTGCCCCTTTTCTGTGCTTCCATAATACCTGATACTGACCCACGGGGTAGCATGTGTCACTGTATAGACTGTTGTCTATTTGCTTATATCTATCTATCATTGTAAATGCATGGAGAACGGGGATGTTTCTCATTATATTCCCAGGGTACAGCAGGCTCTCCATGTTTCTGGTATAAATACATAAATAAAGAAGCACCATGAAGTAGACAATGGGACAGAACTTCCTCCTACAGCACATGGGGTGAAAATGCTAGCTCTTTTCAAAGGCAATAGGAAGGCCAGTGTAGGAGAAAAAGACAAAGGTTGAGCAATGGTAAGTCCAGTGTTGCTTTTATGGGTGTGCCACCTGAGAAGGCCTATGGCATAAAGAATGTTTTAGGAAGGGAAAGGGTTAATGATGAGTGATGATGGAGATCATGATGAAGATGATGATGATGTCTGTTATGTCTTGGAAGGCAGGGAGAAGGCACACGTATGTTTTAAAAATGTGGCAATTTCTGGCTCACAGGAAGAATATAAGAAAAGTTAGTGTTTATTTTAAATTGTGTTTTTCTTTGAAACTTTGTATTTCTTATACACTAGGATGTTATTTCTTTAAATCTTCTAGGAACCTGTTTCATGTGACCGGTGAACACTGTTAATTTTTATGTCTTCTCTCTTAACCCCTCTTGGAGCCTTACTTTCTCCAATTTTAAGATAAGAAGTTAGATAGTAATCTCTGAATTCCATTCTAGTGCTGGAACACTTGAAATTCTATGTTTATTTTTTTTTATTTATTTTTTTTTAATTTTATTGTTGTTGTGTTACATCCATCCCTTTTTTGCTCCCCTCTGTCCCCCCACCCACCCACCCGAAATTCTATGTTTATTGAATCAAGCTAACAATAAATACCACTTTGGTGAAATTTTTCTACTTCTTTGTTTTTCCATTTGTTCTAACCTACAACCTAACAACATGACCAGTAGTGGTTCTGCCGCTATAATGAACAAATACTAGATTCAGTTGGAGGTGGGAAGTGGGGAGTCAAATTGGTTATCTCCTTTTGAAGTGACTAAGGTTAATCAATTGAGACATGGGGATGGAATTGTTGAGAAGTTATTACACTGAATTCTGGACCTGTTTACATATTTCAGCGTAAGGCACAATTTAGAACTATATTGCTTTACTAATAACATCTGACTTTTCTCAACCAATTTTGTAAAAAAAAAAAAAAAAAGCCTACAAAGTGTTTTGCTAGAGGTAATTATTATGTTTCAAATTTCCATTCTTTAGGAAAACACATGAAATATATAAACATACAAAGTAGCTTTATATCTCCTCTTGGAGAAGTGAGAAAATATCTTGGTTACTGCAGGTCGTTTAATGGGCATGAAAATCTAGGTCCACGGCTACAGTGCAATGCCTGTGGTCAATATCTTCAGATGTGCCCATCTACTCTAACGTGACATGATTAGCTATTTTTGAATGTATCATTATAATGCCCACTAAGGACATTAGGGAAAAAAAGACCCATCTGTTCTCTGTTAAATGTAGCCCCGAAGTCTCCCATGGATTAGTAAAGCAAGCCACTAAATACTTCGGTGGGACTTTAAAAAGAGCTGAGTTCTCGCTAAGAATCACTAAGAGATGAACTTCAAAGATTAGAGGTTTCACTTGGATCAATTCCCAGAAAATCAGGTTATTTACCAAATCTTATTTATGCAAACTATACAAACATGTTTTGATCTGAAAAGTACTAAAATAACGTTTAAGAAAAGCAATAACCTTAAATGAAAAGTCCACCATGGCGAAGAATAAGGAAAGTCAACTTTCTTTGGTCTGATTACCTTGCCTGTCTCCATTGATCAAATCTGCTACACAACTACTACCAGATCTGTTGTTGCTTCCTGACAACGAATCTAGAAATAAGTACCTGAAGTTTTTTTTATTACTTCTGTTATGTTAAGTAATAAGTTTAGGGATTTCTTACACACTGAGAATCTTGTTTGGTATTACAAGATGGAATAAAGTTTAAATTATTTTAGATATCAACCACTTATAAAAACACTTTTCCACCTATAAAGATTTCTAGTATAAATGTGGGTTCATAAGCTGACTCGTCACAATAATTCATCTGAATGGAGAAGTTTCGATGAGGCAGGTCTAGGTCTATCTTGGCACCTGTCCAACATGGGTGACTGTCACTGCCTGAATCCCAATTATATCTTGTACCTATCTTTGTTGTAGAATATATCAGTTATTCATTTACATGTATGGTTTCTTATACTGCACTATTATTATTTTAAGTACATGGATTGTTTTATTCACCTATGTATTCCCACAAGTACACAGAAGCCTGACATAAAGTCCTCAGTACATATTTGTTGTTAAATTAATAATGAATAAGTAATTACATGAGAATCAGATAAACTTAATTTATCACATCATTTGCAATTATTTAGATGTTGCATGTACATTAAAAATTTCAATGAAATGACAAATATTAACATCAAATATTACATAAAATACTTTACCTGGGAATATCTATGATTATTTGTCAATTCAAGATATATATATATATATATATATATGTAAATCTTTTTGCTTATGGTTAAAACCGTGAACTTAAATTTAGCATGTATAGGGTTATGTGAACTTTTAACCTTTTTTTTTCTCAGCAATTTGGGTAGGTTGATTGTACTGGATTCTGTTACTTGTAACTGGAAACAGATCCTTGATTTGAACATGACTGTCTAGTGATTTTCAATTGGGTAAACATTTGTGGCTTATGTTCCTAACTGCTGATCAGGAGAGAATGCATGAAGGGAGACTGATATATTGCACAGTTACCAATGTTTACATTGTTTTGTACTTTCCAGATCCATGTGGTACTTTTGAAAAGAATATACATCTGGGAATGTAACAGCTCTTCAGCTGCTGGCTGGATGCAAATAACAGTTCATTTGGTATACATCTGAGCACTTCTGCATATTTAAATCAAAGCTGTAACTAAAATTGAGCCAATTGGAGTCCCTTCATAATTTGAAAATATTGTTATCTAGCTGTTCACATAAGAAAAAAAACACAAAAATAATTTTTAAAATTTCTAGCCTGTTTGTAAACTTAACAAAATTTGGGCCAAATATGTGAAATGCTATAACACTGAACATGGAAACTTAAAACCAGTCAACTATTGTTTTTACCTGCATACTACCAAATAACTGGCTTAAAAAAGTTATTAGCTAAGTTAATTGAATCAACAAGTTGTTTCGGTATTAGTAAGACACAGCTTGATTGTCTCATCTAAGGACTTGATTTACCTGATATATTTTTATAAAAATTGAAGTTTATCTAAAAGTTTCTTTTTTCAAAGTACTGGTCAAGTATTAGTAGTCCATTTTAGAGAGGTGGTTAAGATAACAAATATTTTGAGGGTTAATTAAGCTAATTGATTTTGAATTTTTTAGAAATACAATAGATATGTTAATATGCAACTGGCTAGCTATACAGATCATATGAAAGAAAGGATCATTCAGTTCCCTTAAAATAAATACATATCACTTAATGCTGAAGATGGCTATAACAGCCCTTGTACACCTAGTGCTGCAACTTTTCCTTTACTTCTTAATTAAGTCTAAATACTTTTGACATACATTTTCTTTACCTGAATAACTTTGGGGGGCCAGCTGGGTTCATGTTTTCCTCCTAGGTAACATATCATTCATTCATATACCCTGCTATAGCTTTCCAAATCAATAAAGTATAGAACATGTATCTTTGCTGGTCCCTGGTCATAAAAGAAAATGGGATGTCATTGTTTTAGAAGAAGAGCAAAAAATATGGGTAATATAGTTTATCTTAGTAATTTAATTATATTATTGCCTATAAAAGATCAAAGAGAGACCATTGGTATGTGGTGAATAACTTTTATATTCAAATTTAACATCTGTGGACTAACTTGTGTACTCCCTACTACAGTGATCTTTAAAAAGGAGAAGAAAAACAACATGGGCATTGATATATGGCCCTTCCACTTTTTAGGGAAGCCATGAAAAGTACAATTTACCTGTAAGTATCTGTTACAGTAAAGAAAGGCTGTGGTGTTTCTATTTAAATGCAAATAATAATTCACAGTATTGTATAGAGAGTGATTTATTTTGGTATAGATTTTAGGCTAGCTACTAGAAATATTGTCCAAGGACGTCTGTTCAAGGATTGACTTTACAAAATGGTCAAGTATTCCTTAATGTTTATATATATCTATGGTCAAGGTTAAAAAAACAATCAGGCCCACCAAGATTTATAAAGCATGGCTTATTGAAAGATATTCCTGTGAGGGTTGCAGTTCTATGAACTGAATCAATTTATAGCTTTGGGGAATGATTCACTTACTGAACAAACCAGTTAAAATTAACATTGTCTTACATGAACAAACCAGTTAAAATTAACATTATTGTTGTAAACTTCCTGATTTCTCTTTTAACTTAGGATAGTTCCCCATTGTAACGTCAACAGATAAATACTGTGATCAGAGAAAATTTACATTCTATACATTTAACTACATGTGGATGCATATGTAAACATAGAGGTGAGGCTATGAAAATTGAAGCATTGACAGGCTACATTTTGTGACTACTTTGTCAAGCAAACTGGATTTCTATTTAGAGATTTAAATGAAAAACTGATTTTCTTGTTTGGAAGGGTTGAGAGCAAATATACTGGAAAATAAAGGGACAGGCAGATCAACTGGCCTTTCCTGGGTTGCTTTTATATGTAGGGGACACTCTGGAAGAGGCAGATACCTGGGTTACATAGAATTATTTCTGGTATCAGTGGAACATTCCTAGTTACCTATAGACTAGGTAAGGACAAAGGATGCTCATAGGTCACATTTTAGATTGCTGGAGGTTGAAATAGTCCTTACTCAACTTCCTTGATTGCACTATGGATGAGTTAAGAACAGGGAATAAAAAATGAGACAAAAATAGGGACACATAATGTTTTGTACCAAATAGTTTATATGATGTAAAGCAGAAAAAAAGTTGCTTCAGGCATACATCAGAAAACTATAGCAAGTTTTGTTTGTTAGAGAGAAATCATTTTGGCTATAGGGCAGTGTCATCTGAGAGTTATCACCAACAGTGTTAGTTAGTTACCCTCTGTGTGTGTGTGTGTGTGTGTGTGTGTGTAATTTCACGATAATGATGCAATGAGGTTTATAAGAATTTGAGTTTTTTAGGGAAGGTCACATCAACCCAGAAAAATATTTTTTTACATTTAACTATAGCGTTCTTTCTTACTTTAAACATGTTCCATTGATGTTTTATATCAATGAAGTATTCAAAAATGATTACACAGAAGTTGATAAACCAACTTATCAAGGACAGAGTATGTGGGATTGTTTTTCTCAGCCTTTAGGAAAATGTCAACACACACTTCAACTTATCACATGATTTGGTGGTTAAGCAGAATGCAATTTAATATTTTGAGAGGGCAGGAAAAATGGGAACACAACTTTAAATTTTGATTTCTGAATATACATGTTTCCCAATAAAGAAAAGATGTTTGTTTGTGTGCACGTGTGTGTGTGGTTGGGGTGGGGTGGGGGGGCTTAATAAGATTGCTACCATAAAATCTACATCTATGTACTTCTTGTATTATCAAACATTTTTTCCTAAAATTTCATATGCCACAATTTAGTCCAGACATATTCTTGGCTCTGTGCTCTCTATTTTGGCCTAAAGTAACATTTGGGAAATTGATGTTCTGTGCCTCTTCTTAAAGCACCACTAGCAGGCACTGTTACAGCATTTTCATTTGAATTCATTGGACTTGGGCAAAAATGAACAGCGGCTTACATCAACGGGAGGATCAGTGAACACAATCTCATAGCAACAGACACCAAAACAGTCCCTCATTACAAGCCTTGTCCAACAATCAAGTCTTTAACGAGAACAAAGGTTGACAGTGATTAATCATTAAGCAGTTCCTTGTTCCTTGATGCACGTGTCCCCAGCAGCCTCCTGCAGAGGCTAGTCTGGCATGTTTCCTGTCTCCGCGCTCCACTGTGCCATGTCTGCAGGGACAGCCAGGCAGCTTTCTCACTATTTCAATTTCAAATGCTACTAACATCTACAGAGTTTCTGTGTGCACATGTCTCGACTTTTATTCTGAGCCTGGCAGACTCTGAATGGATATAGGGAGTGAGAACATAATAAGCTGTTAACTCCACATCTGCTTACTAGATTATGTTCAAAGACGGTATAAGAAATTGATTAAACACTGTTTTCTAGAAGGAACCTTTGAAAGCTGTTTGTTTCATTAAGCAACACAATAAGTTGAAATAAGTTAGCAGTGCAAGGAACATAAGATACCTTTACTACTGTTTCTACATTTGAAAAGCTTCAATGTTGACAAAGCACAATGCTTTGAAAAGCAACAAAAACATTTTCAGAAATCCTTTTTCAAATACTTCTGTTTCACAAGGCAAGGGAGTTGTAATGTTAACTAACATTGTCATTATTTTACTCAATGCTCCTGTTGTGTTTATAATTACTTGGCTAAGTACTTTTTAGCGTAGCTGGTCATACAATGGTATATGTTTTCATTTTAATAGATTGACTTGGAGGTTCTATTTATTTTATTTTTTCCTTTTTTTAAAAGGTTTTATTTATTATTTTCAGAGAGAGGAGACGGGAGAGAGGCAGAGAGAGAGAAATATCAACGTAATGGTTGCCTTTCACCTGCCTCCAGCTACGGACCTGACTGGAGACCTGGCTTGCAACCTGGTTATGTGCACTGGCTGGGAATAGAACCAGCAACCTTTGGGTTGGCAGGCCAGCGCCTATCCACTGAGCCACCAACCAGGGCCCTATTTCTTTTCTTTTTCTTTTTCAACATATAAACATCACTGATAATAACCGTAATTACCTGTGAACTAGGTAAAGAGGGAAAAATAGCTATTAGACCCAGGCTTCCAAGAAGCCAGGGGAAAAGGTTGTTTGAAACACCACCAACAACACTTATCAATGGAAGTCAGCTATGTTAACAACAAATATATCATTTTTCCAATAATATCACACAAAATGAACTCTAAGGATTCCTTGTACTATTAACTTCTTTTCTCAAACTGGTCGGGAATAAGTAATGGCAAGAAATTCAAGTAAAAATTTTCAACTAGTATGTCTACAATATACCTAAAGCATGAAATCCAATCACAAAATATGAAATATGCAATTCTCCTGGTGTATTCAGCATTTTAATATATGGCTCTAACTTCTTTAAACTGAATTACAGTCATTAAGAAAAGGGAGATGACAATGACATTCTACAAACAAAAAGACCACCTTCTTATTGGTCGCTAAGGTCATCGGGAAAATGTATGTGACAAAGATGACATAATGGTCATTGACTCATGTTAAGATCAAAGCAGCCTGTTAGAAACCCCATTCAGAAAATGAGCATCTTTAACTAGAGCCTCTTGGGATCAACATTTAAAACTAACAACAGTGAACTTTGAACTGTGAAAGAAAGCAATGGGGAACTGAGGAGGAAAGCTTTCAGGGTTTGAGATGGTCTTAGACTGTATATCCTTATAAAACAACCCATCATATTATTTTAATTCAACTCAATTTACAGTAATCCACTCTAACTGGTTCTAGGTATCTCCGTAGTTAAGGTAAATTGACTTCACTTCACACAAATATCCTCTAAAAATACAATGTTTTACTTGAACAGGCCTGCTTATCCTCAATCTTTTTCCAATTACAAGGTAAGCTTGTAATATTTGGGGGCTTATGTCAAAGTCTTAGTACAAATATCTCAACCAATTACAAAGTCAAGGGACTCTAAAATGATGTTTAGATGGCATGGGACATAAGAGCAATTTTGAAATCATGCGGTATGCAAATTTCAAAGAAAGTCCCGATACATGTTTCCTGGCATCATTATCCATAAATAATAATAATAATGATCATAGGCTGAGAACTTACAATGCATCAGTCATTGTATTGGGTGCTTTATGCATAATCATATTTCATAACTATAACAGCCTTCTAAAATAGGCCCTATTAGTATCCCCGTTTTACAGATGAAAAGAACTGACATTGAGAGGTGGTAAATAATTCATCTATATAGATAGTAAGTGATGGATTCAAAATTCCAACTCAGGCAGCCTGATTCCAGAGCCCTACTATAATATTGACATAAGAAATAAGATAAAACTAACTCAGATAGAGTCTTTGTTATAAAGCAGTAGTAAATATATACAACTGGCACACAATATGGAAATATGTAGTCTAGTACAAGTGTACACTTTGGAAATACAGGGCCTATATTGCTTTATTTTTCCAAACATCAATTTCTTCATCTGTAAAAGTGGTAAGATGCTTAATTCCAAGTGCAGAATATAGTATAATATATATAAAAATATTTTGTAAACACCATACTCCAGTTGGCTAAAATAAAAGCATGAAGCTACAGACATGTTTTCTATTAAGCCAATATACTTAATATGGAAGAGCAAAAAAGCAATACATGAAGTGCTAAGAAGACCAAAAAAAAAAAAAAAAAAAAAAGAAAAAAGAAAGGGCAATTCACGGAAGTATATTAGCTATGACCCATGCAGGTCAAAATGAAGATTCTTTACACCATGGGGAAGACGCAGGCAAAGTGAACTTAAAAACTAAGTTAGTTTTCTTCAGGCATTATGGCATAGTTGTGAAGATAGACTTTGCCCTTAGACAGATCTGGGTTTAAATTGTGGGCAAGTTACTCCAGCCTTAAGATTTTGGTGCTTCTCAAAATTAGTGAAGTAAAAATCACAAATTTAGGAATTAAAGGAGACAATACACATGAAGTGCTTCCTATTAACAAGGTTCAGTGAATATCGGAGACTGTTATAATTATTATTTATTCCTTGATGCTATTACAATTGATAAGAAATGTAATTTCAGAACAGCCACACATCAGAGACCACACATTTGTGGCTTCTAGAGCCTTAACAAAGGAGGTTAAGGAAAGCAATCCCTAGGGAATACACATAAAAATGGCATTTGGGGCTCCTTTATAAACAGATACTGACTACTTGCATAGTGGGGTGGATGGCATGGGATGGTTAATGGTAGGTGGGAGCATAGAGCAAGGAAGTGAAGAAGACAGGAGAGGAAGACTAGAAAATGAAAGCTGGAGATAAAAGAGTCATCCTGACTATCTTGCTTCTTCCAGTAGTAGAAAGCTCTCTAGTGATCAGGTTATCAGATTATCACTTGTTTCCCATTCAGGACTGTTAATAGATACAATGCCTCTTACATCTTATTCTTGCTGAAGGTTTGATGGTTTGAATTTCCCTCTCCCCAAGTTTGAAGGGAGCATGTACCATCTTGTCTGGCAGAGATATTCAGATACTAGAAGGAAGGAATATTATCTGTGGGAATGTGAACTATAATATTTTACAGTCTTTTGGAAATAGAGGGCTCTTTATGTCCATTTAGATACAAATACCTAAAATGCTCTTCTAGGTTGTATCTGAATGGAATGATGGGCTTTAGAATCATAAAAAAAAAAAAAAAAAAAAAAAAAAAATAGTTGATACATTCTACACTGTTAGTAACCTGAAAAAGAAGAAAAGACTAAAATTTTGACTTAGAATGCTTTCAGATTAGAATATAGAATGGGAAGAACGGAGTAAATCCTGTAGAAAATATTTGTTTAAATAGCTTTAAAAAAAGGGGGATGAGAAGAAGAACCAGTCAAATGTTTCCACTTTTTCTTTCCTCTGATATGTGGGAACTACACAAAATATACAATTTATGAATATAATACTAAGCTGTAGTAATTTAAAAAATAACTTAGTAAAATGAAATATATGAGGAATAACCAGTAATGATAATAATGATGATGATAATAATAAAAATAATAAATATGTATGAAAGGTTTTCTAAGTATGAGGCATATTACTAAACAATTTAAAGACATTATCCTGTTTAATCTGCACAAAAATCTTTTTAGGTACATCTTACTAGTCCTCTCCTTTCATAGATGAAGAAAATAAGGCTTTTAAAAAAGTTAACTAATTTGCACAACATCTTTCATTTAGTAAACAATGAATTCAAATCCAGTATGGATTGACAGGTGTGTTTTGGTTTATGCAACCCCTGATTTCTGAAAAAGTGAACATAAGTGAAATTTTAAAAATCAAGCTGCATTCTTAGATTATGAGAGTGGATTTCCCTCCCTCTCTACTTCCCTCCTTTCTTCTTAAAAAAATTATTTATTGATTTGAGAGAGAGAGAGAGGGAGAGAAAGACAAAAGGAGAGAGAGATTTGTTGTACAACTTATTTATGCATTCATTGGTTGATTCTTTTTTGTACCCTGATCAGGGATACAACCAAGAACCTTGGTGTTGTCAGGACAATGCTCTAATCAACTGAACTATCTGACCAGACTCTTCTCTCCCTTCTTTTCTTCTATTAAAAAGATACATATTTTGCTTTTCTCTTGTGTGTGTGTATATATATTTGTTCTACTGTGCCATGTTCTAGTGTTGCAAAAGTAAGTAAAATACAGTCCTCTCATGAAGCAGATATATTAGTGTAGGAAGACAGATAATAAGCATAAGAACAAGTAATATATCACATGATGGTGAGTGCTATAACAGAGGAGAAAGCAGGGCTAGGGTTTAGGTTGCATTGGAGTTGTAGGTTGGAGGGGTAAGGTGATCAGACAAGACCTCTGGGATAGGATGCCATTTGCCCTGAAAAAAGTGAGGGGTAGCTGAAAGGATTGCAAATCCTGATATTCCTGAAGTCTGAGGGGGCAGCATGTGTGGTAGGTGTGAAACAGGGCCAGCAGACTGATATAACTGGAGCAGAAAAGGGGAGAATAGTGGCGCTGGTGAGGGAAGGGGTGGGGTGATTCTGAAGGGCTTGTGAGCAACTGTCAAAATGTTAACTTACTCTCAGTGATATGGAAAGGCATTGGAGGATTTTGAGTAGAGGAGTGACATGATCTGATTTACATTTTAAAGATCACTGTCAGTTTGGTAGTGAATAGCTTGTATGGGAAAAGGGGACCAATAAGGAAGCCTATAGGAATAACTCAGGGAACAGACAGTGGTTTGGAACATGGTGATGGCAGTGAAAAGTGACCTGATTCCAGAGAGACTCACAGGCATAGTCAGTGAAGTGAACTACTGGACCGGATGTGGAGTGAGAAGAAAGACAGGTGTCACAGGCAACTATAAGAGTTTTGGTTTGAGCAAAGGGAAGTATACAGTCATCATTTTCTGAGATGGGGAAGACCGTGAGACAAACAGTTTGGCTTTGTTTTGGGTTTTGAAGGGAGTGGGAGGAGGGTTGGAGAGGAAGAATTTAACTTGGGATATATCCAGGTTGAGATGCTTAACACATCCAAGTGTAGCTGTCAGATAGGCAACTTGATATATGAGTCTGGTATTTGGGAGACAGATCCAGGCTGAAAATACACATTTTGGAGTTGTCATCATAGAGAAGATACTTAAAGCCATGAATTTGGATGTTATCACTTAGGAAGTGAGTATAGATAAACAGAAGAAGAGGTCCAAAGACTGAGCTCTAGTACCCTATTGTTAGAAGTCTAACAAATGGAGAAGAAACCAGCAAAGGAGATCAAACTGCCTGAAAGATTTGCATCCTGAAAGTCTAGCAAAGAAAGTGTGTTAAGGAGAAGAGAATGATCAACAGATTCAACATTGCTGATAAGTCATATAAATCGGAGTTGAGAAATGACACTGGAATGGACAACTGGAGGCACCACTGATGGCTTCAATAGGTGATACTTCGCTGCAAATCTAGAGACAAAACCTGACAAAATGGGTTCAAGAAAGAATGAGAAAAGAAACGAGGTTCAGAAATTTTGGAAAATAGGAGGGAAGGAAACTAGAGAGATAGCAGAGGGAATGTGAAGGTTTTATGTTTGTTTAAGTGTGTATGATTATGAAAATAATTTAAAGAAAAGTGGAAATGTCTTAGTAATATAAATTCTTGCTCTTATCTGCTTTGTAATATACAAGTATATACTTTAATATATTGTTTTTGCTTCTGTAGCAAAAATATTACTAAAACTATTACTATTAATTGTAAAGTTACAATACTGCTGATGGTAGTCTTTATTTACCATCCTGATCATAACAATACTTTTGATATAACATCTATAGCATTTGGTCTCTAATATCTTCACAACAGAGAGCTATTAGCTTCAATTTGAGATCTTCTGGGTGCAAATATCTGTTGAATGTGTTCCAAAAATTACAAATAAGTTTTTAAATAAAGTACAGTTAGAGCTGCATTATGGGAAGATTTTATGGAAAAAAATTAGTTGTTCACTCAATTCAGATATAACTCCTGGTGTATCAAATTTTATTTGGGCTAACTCTGAGTCCTATAAAAATACATTTAACTTGCCCATTACAGCTACTTCAGCAGCTAATGGCTATCAACAACAATAATAATAGTAATAACAATGCAGATGTAGAACCAGATACCTGGCAGTGAATAGCAGATTGAGAAGCTACTAGAAACAGTGCAGTTGGGGGGAATAGGTCAAATTTAGAAGATCACAGTATTAGAAGGATGTGATTGTACATGGTACCCACTTGAGATGAAACTTTGGTTCAATAAAAATTCCGGCTGCTAGTTTATAAATGTCCTACCATATTCATGACTCAAAACTGCAGGCTTCAGCAGTCTGAGTCTCCTGGTTCTGGACTTTATGCTACTCAGTTGCTAAGTTGCCCTTTAAGAGGGCAGTGGATCCACTCTGTGCATGGCCAACGTTGCAGGGACGAGTGGCGAAAGCGACTGCATGTAGACAGCACAATTTTTTACACACAGATTTAGCAGCGAGTGAAAAAGGAGCAATTGACAAGGAGCCTCCTGAATCCGTACTTTGCTTCAAAACCTCAACAAAGGCCAATATAATTCTCAAAACCATCGTTAGGCAAAAGAATATAAAAAGCAAAGTGCACCGTCAAAAATCCCTTTTCCAAAGATCTGCCTTTCCCTGTGTTTCATCACATCCTAGTTGTTCTTAAGCAATTCTCTCTGCCGAGGACTCTGTGCCCACTGCTTGCTTCTGAACCCTGAGCCATACTTGCCTTCTCTATTAGGGTTGCATGTCCAGATTTAGAAAAGTTCCCTTTTATTTTTTAATAAAAAAAAAAAAGATCTATCTTATGGTCAATGTCTCTTATTCTCAGCTGGATCCATCCTTTTCAAACTTGAAGATGCATATGAAGCACTTTGGGAGCTTGTTAAAAGGCAGAGTCCTATTTAGTAGTCTTGGGTAGGGGAGAGCTGAGACACTCAGCCGTTGCATTTTAATAAGCGTCATGATTCTAAACTGCTGGTCTGCAGGCCATACTCTGAGTATGCTAGGTAACGAAAAGCTAAACGAATGCCAAAGTTTGCTGGTAGGGGTTTATTGTATGCCTGCCTTTGGATAATGTTTGTAGTTCCACAGGTATCATTTATGCATTAGCTAGAAAAAGTGAACACAATATAGGAAATTTAGGTCAGGGGCAGAATTTAAGGTAGAAAACTTTTGTCATCTGAAAGAGATGCTGTTATTCCTTTCCAAATCCAGTTACCTGCCAGTCACCAGAAGTCAAGAGTGGATAAAACCAGGAGCACTCCTCTGTGAAGTTTGGGAAGGAACAACTATGCCACAGAGGACAAACTCTGATGCTAAGGATTATTGATTTACTCCCAGTTTGTGGTGGGTGTATGCACGTGTGTGTTTTAATGAGCAGAGCTGTTGGTAAATATGGAAGCTTTCCTTCTTTTAAACTCACCTCCCCAGCCCTCAGCCTAGATCAGTCACCTCTCCCATGCACTTCCACACAATCCTGGGCTACTTCTTTTTTTGTTTGTTTAAAGATTTTATTCATTATTTTTAGAGAGAAGGGAATGGAAGGAGGAAGAAAGAGAGAGAAACATCAATGTATGGTTGCCTTTCACTTGCTTCCAGCTACGGACCTGGCTGGAGACCTGGCTTGCAACCTGGTTGTGTGCTCTGACTGGGAATTGAACCAGCAACCTTTGGGTTCACAAGCCAGTGCCTTATCCATTGTGCTACCAACCAGGGCTGGGCTACTTATTATTGAAGCTTTTATCACACTATGTGGATTTTTCTCCCCATAGACCAGTGCTTTTTGAAGGAAGAACTCTATCTGGTTATGACTGTATCCATGGCCATCATCATGGCCTCACACATAGCAGTGATTGATAACTATTTGTTAAATGAATGAAAAAGTCTATGTTTCCAACATTTCTGTAACTAATGCCTTTCGTTTCCTAACTAAGGTTCAAGAACCCATCATGACTCCAATACATCAAAGCCTCATTGTGCCCTGCTGACTGTTTGCAGCTCTCTGACTCCCAGGCCTGAGGCAGGGCTGTGCTGCCTGGACAGCTGGTGGGTAGCTGGGGATGTGTGCTGAGCTCTGGCCCATGAACTGTGATCTGGAGGAATGTGTGTTACCCTCCGGTTAAGAATGTATTTGCTAACGAGAGACCTTTGAAGACACTCTTTTCCCCCTGGTTCAGCACCTGGCAATGCTCAAAGGGGTGGCTGTTCTACCGCCCTTAGTCCTAAATGGCTATGATGAACACATTCCCGTCCCCCCACTGTGGACATATAGTATAAAAAGTAAGGCTTTGCCTTTTAGCCATGGAGATTTTAGTGGAAGTTGTCACTGCAACATAACCTTGTCAACTCTAATACAGGTTATGAGGGTAATGCCTATTCTCAGGCCCAGCGTCCTTCTTCCCTTTGAAGTGGGTTTCAGGTGGAGCCCTAGACCAAGTCTCCAGGCCTGAAAGTGAGACTCTGCTGGTTCCTGAGACCAACTTTACACTCCTCCCAGCTGGAGGATCCCTGTCTCGTGTCTGTGACTGAGTTCCAGTCTCCGGAAGCCCGGACTCTCTAGGATGAGAGGCACCGCCTTGCTGTTGTCACAGGCATTGTGAAGATGCTTCTGAGGCCTAATCACCTCTCCAGGTCACCTGACTGTTTCTCTCAGGGCTCCTGCTTCTCCGTCCATACGACTCATCCACGGGTCAGAGCACTGCGAAGACGCTGCTGAATTGCATTCTGTTGATCAAATAACTGCATCCCCACCAGTTTTCCATTGTTGTGTTCTGTCCGCCACAATGATCTCTGCTGCTAGCCCTTCAATCTGTCCCCAAACTCCACTGCCTGCCTTGTTACAATTAGGGTAATTTGTCCCAGTTTTCTGCATTTCTCATTCTTCCTTGAATCACTGCAGTTAAATGGGCCATGTGCGTTTGTGTTCAGAGACATAACAGATGGGATCTTGGGGATTAAGGTAGCAAACAGAGAGCATGGGGCTTTTAGAAGGATTAGTCTTTCGCCTGGTGGGGAGGACAGAGAAGGAGGCTGGGGAGCTGGTTTGAAAAGGGTCACTTGACCCTATAAGCATATGTGACAGTCGTTGGATTTAGTCCACTCTCGCTGTCCCTATCTATCTGTTCCCATAAATATCTATTTTTTTTAAAAAAAACAACAACACTAGATTTAAAGTAAAAACACCCCAAACATGGCTTAAGTGTCAGCTGTGCCATTTACTACCTGTGTGACTCAGGAAGATCAGTTAACCTCCCTGTTCAAGTGAAAAATAAAGCTAGGAAGATGTCCCTAATGTGGCCCATAAGGAAGCTGACGAGGGTCTTGTAAAGATCGCATGAGAGAATGAGGAAGCGCTCAGCTTGTCAAGAGCTTTATTCATGAAGGTGGTGTTGTGGTGATGAGCACAGAACAGGCAAGCAGATGGACCCCACCAGCAGGCATCTATTGAGCCTTAAAAGGAAGTGGGGGCCATACAGAGCTGAAGCATGATTCTGTGAGGAAGAGAGTCAGTCAGAATAGGATGACGCACCTCTGTGGGGGAGGGGGCAACCTGGACTGTCCCTGGTAGGATGTTCAGCTCATTATAGTACTGACTGCACATTGCTTCCCTTCCTGATCTGCAGTTGCAATGGGCAGATGTGCAAGGGGATAGGCTACAGATGGCACTGTTGCCATAGGATGAAGTTGTTATTTGCATCTTTCGTTGCTGGGTAGTTCTGAGGTCTCCAGAGAACCTCCTTTCTCTTACATTAATTCCCAGTGCACCTAGTGGCTGAGCCCAGCCCAGCCTCACCGTCTTTCCAGCATCGTCCCCACACATGTTGAAGCTTCCCTGGTTGCCCAGTAACTGGGCATCTGCAGTTGGCAAGGCTCCCCAGAATGCAGCCTGGACCACCCAGTTAGTCAGAGCCCTGAACTGGAAGGTGAGATCATGTTCTAGAACACAGCAGGATCACACTGCTACATGGACGTCCCACTGGTGGGAGCAGGATTTGGGGGCAATCAGGGAAAATGCAGACAGAGTCTCCTGAGAGGCCTGGAAACATGAGAGGTGGCCATTCATTACAAGCTCTTTCTACCTTGTGTAGGAGCTTGTCCTACACAAGGTGTTCATAGCCCAAATGTTTTCAGGCTTACAGCAAACAGAAAATCAAGGCAGAGGGTAAGAAAGCACAGGGAAGAAAATGGCAAAGATGTGGAAAAAGGTCAAGTGGTTCAGATGAGGTGCCTTTAATAAGAGAGGGTGAAGAGAAAAGCAGTTTTGCTAAGGCAAGAATCACCTTTTAAACAGGAGTTATTACTCAGGGAAAAATCTTAGATTCACAATGAAAATAGAGAAGGTCATTTCTGCAAAGTGCCTGGGCCTTAGAGTTAGATGGGTTCACAGTCCCGAATCATCTACGTCCTAACTGTGTGATCTTACAAAAGTTGCTTAACCTCTCTGAACCTCAGGTTCCCTCTCTATGAACTAGAAATCTTAGGAATGATAAATCATAGGGATATCATAAAGTTTGGCACAGATAGTATATATGAAAATGCTTGGTAATTCATAAAGTTCAAATATCAGCTATTATTATCACAGAACTTATTTTCTTAGACTATGTATTGTGTATCTTCTATGTGTGCATATACCTGCATTGCTAAAAGCTATGTCAGCCTGTTGCATAGTGTGGTGGAAGTAGAACTAAAGGTAAAATTAGATGTCCTCTCTTCTGACTTCCCATTGACTGTAGAGTCCATTTCCAACCCTTTTGCATGGCAGTTATATCTTCCCAGCTTGTGTCTAAACATAGTTTTTGGCCACTCTCATCCATTCACCTTATAAAACCTCCCTGAATAGCTCTCTGAATTGTACCCAACTTTGAGCATTTTATTCTGGAGGCCTAGAATGTCCTTTCTCGGCACACCTCTTCCTCTGGCCTCAAAATCCTCCTCTGAAGCTACCTTGGGAAACCTTTGCCTAGTCAAATTGGTCACTCCACTCAATGTTCGCCTAGCACTCTGCTAAAAGACTCTGTTACAGCCTCTGAAAACAACTCCATAAAAACAAAGACCAAGCAATCTCCAGCTAACTTCTCCTGGGCGCTTATATTGCTCCAGACACCAATGGAAGCACTGCACATAGATAATCTCCTTGAGTGTTCCATAAAACTTTTTGTGAGGTAATGCTGTTGTTATCCTCATTTTATTTTATTATTTAAAAATTTTTAATTGCTTTTCAATCACAGTTGTCCCATTTCCCCCCGCCCTTGCTCTCCCCTGCCCCACTTTCACTCCAGCTCCCACAGTCCCACATGTCCCATGGACATGAACTTTATTGTCCATGTCCATGGATCCATTATACTCCTTCCTTGACAAGACCCTTCCCCTTCTTTTCCCCATTATCCTCACTTTTTTAGATAAGGAAACTGTGGCTCAGTGAGGTTGAGTAACCAGTTATACCTGAAAGTCATTTACTGGTTACAGTATTAACTCCAAGACTCATGCTCTTAATCACCAACTCGTACTGTACCGTTATGATTTATTCATCATCAGTCTCCTCATCTCCCATCAGACCAAGCATCTCTAAAGCAGAGGAATCATACTTTAGTCAACAGGCCCTCAGCAAATGTCTGCTAAATAAAAATAAATAAATAAATGGGTCCTCACACAAGGGAAAACAACGAAGGCTCAGGAAAAAACCTTAACAAATCAGCATCCTCTGTAAACTGAAGTCAGATACACCATTCAAGTGAAACAAGTTATGTTTGACTTGGATCCTTAGCCATCATTTTTTTTTGTCTCTCACCCTCTTAGCAACATCACTAAGAGTATTGGCTTCAAACGTGGTGAGATGATACACATGTGCTAGATGCAACCAGCTCCCCCTTCCTTCAGAAGTGATTCATTCAGTCAACAGCACCAAGCAAGGCAGAAGGCTATGTCTTCCTTCATTCTTCATGTATCCACATCTACAGAGCTTCATTTTAATGGTGATCAAAAGTATTCCTTTTGGCATTTGTGTACTCAAATTGAATTCAATTCAATTCAAAAATTGAATAGGGGATATAAGAATAACTTAATGTTTATGTCTATCTTGGGGAGAGGGAAAGGACGGATGATTTGGGAGCACAATAGGTACAGCATGAGGTATCTGCACTGGTCCCAGGGTGGCCCTGGGGTAAAAAGCAACCATATGCAATACATTTGTTTAGCATCCTGGCTAATAAATAAGTAAAACATTTCATCAAATCTCCATTATATCACCAACATTTATCACATTCCCCGACACACAGTAGGTACCTAGTAAATGTTTCATGAATGGAAAAACTGGATAAACAAATGAATGGGCAACACTGTAGGAATTTTCTTCTTCTACTTATAGGAAGTACAGGAAGCTAGATGTCTAGATTCAGAACTAATGAAGGATAAAATGAGGAGCCAGATGTTTTAGGAAGCAGCTGAGGCTGTTATAATCAGGATCTAATTGAAGGCTGAGGTAACAATGTCCAGGGTTGAGTTCATGGGACTTTGATCCCAGAATTGGTTAGAGTCTAAGGAGAGTTATGAACAAAACATTTTGTGAACAAACCTCACATTTTTTCATTTATTCAATATTCATTCATCCTTCCACAAATGTTTATAGAATGCTATTAAAGCCAGGCACTGTGCCAAGCACTTCACGTACATTATTTTCTAACATTCAAAACAATTTTAGGACATGTATATCATTATTATCCCAATTCCACTGATGAGAAAACTGAGTCTCAGATAAGCTAAGTAAGTTATCACATCAAAGCTACATAGCACGTGGCTGGGCCATGGTTGGGACTTAGGACTCTCTGACTCCAAAGCCCCCTTACTCTCTCCTTTCTATTTGTCTCTGACATTAAGGGACTCAAAGTTGAGCAGAAGTATAAGCTGGAAAATAAACACAGAGTGAAAATTGCTCTGATAGGGGTAAGATCTAGGTACAGCGTGACCGTAGATAAGGGGCAGCTACCTCAGACCCGAGGAGGAAGGATCTAAGAAGAAATCCTTCTAGTGGAGGTGATATACCAGACCTTGAAGGAGGGCTGGGTGTTCATCACATGGAAAAGGCAGAGATACAAACGTAAGTGGAGACATTACCTTCTTACATGCATAATGAACAACATTATATTGTTGTTCATTATGCACAAATGGATGCATATGTAAACAAGGTATCAATAATGTCAACCTCTCTGCATCCTTCTTTTTATTTGACCAAATGTGGGGAAACTATTCACAAATTGAGTATACATGTTGAGCTAAGTATTAGATACTTTGCTCTGGACCTTGAGAGTTTTAGAAAAGAATAATTTTTACTCCTACATCTGCTCCCTTAGGACATTTATGCTCCCACTTGTCACAGTCCTCCCTGTACAGGCTACTGTCTCAGCCTGAAAGACACTTCCTTTCTCCCTTATAAACATTTTACCAGTTGTCCTCTTGTCAGCACCTGGGTAATTCCTCTTCATCCTGGAGGAATACCACTTCCTCCAGGGGGCTTTCCCCACCCCCAGGTTAGGTAAGGTCCCCTAAATGTATGTGACCGGGATACTCATCATGCTTCCCCCCCACCCACTGACTTCATTGTCTTTCATCTCCTGTAAACTTTAAACTTCATAAGAGTCTATAACTGTCTCATTGTTTATTCCTATACTCTTAGTGGGTCAACAAAGTGGTAAGTAATAGGCATTCAATAAATATTTGTAGAATGAGTAAATTAAAGACCATGTATTTGATCATTTTTTCTTACAAAAATGAAAATGAGAAATTAGTAGTCTGCTGTCTAAGAAACAGAATCAAAGTGAAGAAAAGAAGAGTAAAAAATGAAAGTATTATATGGTTTTTAAAATGGCAGAGTAGCTCTGGCTGGTGGCACAGTGGATAAGGTGCCAGCCTGCAAACCCAAAGGTCGCTGGTTCTATTCCCAGCCAGGGCACATAATCAGGTTGCAAGCCAGGTCTCCAGCCAGCTCCCCAGCTGGAGGCAGATGAAAGGCAACCATACATTGATGTCTCTCTCCCTCTCTGCCTCTCTCCCTCTCTCCCTTTCCCTTTCTCTAAAAAATAAATAAATAAATAAATACATACACAAATAAAATCTAAAAAAAAAGAAAATAATAAAAAGGCAGAGTAAAATGTATGGACTCTATTGAATTATTGAATTGCTGCACTCTTATTGTACCCCACAGTGCATCCTTAAACACATAATAACTTGCCAGATCTTATCAATAGTAGCATTTAATTTTCACATATTCCCAACACATGGGACATTTTATTTTAAAAACAGTTATAAAAATTTATTTATGAAATTCAGGCTGCATTACTCTTTGCCAGATTTATGGCATCTGAATGACATAGAAAGGAAATCCTGAAAATCAAAGGTACACCCTTTCCAAGCCCCACTTACTAGATTCTAAACATTTTGAACTGAATTTTACATTTTTAAGTGGATCAATTTTTCATTTCAGCCCAAAGGTCCCTGCCTGTTTCTAAAATTTGCAACATCTGCTAGGGAAGTGAAGAGTGAAACAATTTTAAAAGATCAAGTAATAAAGAAAAAAAAAAAAAAAAAACAACCTTTCTTGAAGTACTGTGGATTTTCAATTTGTTCCACATGAGACTATTTCAGGAAATTACCTTTTAGCCAATGCTCATCTCATTTGTGCAGTAATATTCTCCTGATAGGGATGGACTGTGATCTGAGAGATTTGTACAAGGTAAAAATTCTGCTGGTCTGTCTTTCAGAGACAATCTCCAGGTTTCTGATGGTTTGCCCTCGCACAAGGTTTCTATGTGGGAGACCACATTTTTTCCTGTTTCTGAAATGAGTCATTATTAAGGCAAAACTATCTATCCTTCCCTGTGAACAACCTTTATAGAGGATTATCTAGATATTGTAGTTTTCCATTCATTGCACAGAGGTCAAGGATAGAACTAAAGAAAACTCTCAAAAATGGGCTGGGTTAACACAGATCCTCCGGATCTGTTCTCCCATCTCCTCTGACCTTGTTCTTTCTGTCAGTTGGAAATTCCCACCATTAGTCACTCACTGGCTTGAACTCTTACTTTTTCTGCTCAGTGACTACCTTGGAAGTTAGGTAAATGAAAGTGTTCAGGGGCTAAAAGAGGGCCTAAAGGTCACATCCAGAGATTTCATTTCAGGTCAAGTAGAGCATGTATTTTTATTCATTTTGTGTGTTGGCAGACCACAAAATATTATGTTTGGAAAAACCATTTTGCTGCTAGTTGTTATTTACATATGAACTCTAAAATCCATATGGAAGGATGCAAGTTCAAAAATAATCATCACTATATTTCTGAAAAAAACAAAAGATAAGATAGGGGAAATTACCAGGTATTACGATGTAAGCTATTGTAATTTAAACAACGAGAACTGGCTTTTGGAAGCAATGAAAAGATCAAGAGAATAGAATAAAGAATCCAAAAATAGGTGCAAAAATATTAAGACAAATTGTCATATGAGAACAAAAGCCTTACAAATCCCTGGGGAAAGAACAGAATATTTAATAACTGTCTCTGTGACAAGTGTCCACCTGACTGTGAAACGATTACTTCTACATCTACACTATGACATACCCACACATAGAATTACAGCTGCATTTCCACATGGCAAACTAGCTTAACACTTAAGTTCTATAGATGGAGGAGATCATTCATGTCTTACAGAGTGCTTCACCATGGTCCAGACGCAGAGAAAGGTGAGGACAGCTGGCCTGGCAGAGAACGGCCAATTTCACCTACAGCTAGCCTCACAGGCAGAAAAACTTTTGCAATCACATTGCTTCATTGGTGCTAACATAAAGCAGGGAACCCGAGGAGACGTAGAGACCCCAAAGGCAATGAGCCCATCACTCTAAAGATCTTAGTGCGGGTGCAATGCTTCCCATCTTTGACCTAAGGGTGAATGAAGATAGGTTCAGACAGCCTCTCTTTCTTCTTCTGAATTCCTAGAGTATGCATAGCCTTAAAGAGGAAGTATACCCAATGTTAAGAATTTACTTAGGAGTAATCCAGATTTGAATTGGGCCTTTACTTTTTATGCGACTTGGGGATAATGGTAGCACCAATATTTCCTAAGGTTATGAGGATTAAGTAAGGTAATATAGGAACAGAACAGAACATAATGCCTGGTGTAAAATTAGTACAATTATTCTATACTACACTTTGCAATGATTCTTTTCTTCAAATTTAGTTGATATTTAATGGACTTCTGCCTATTAGGCCTTGTAAAAGGTACTTTTACCCATTTCATCTCATTGAATTCTCATAAGAACCTATCAGATAGGTATACTGTCCCCATTTAACAGCTGTGTGTGTTTGTTCTTCCTCCAACAAAACCATAAACTTGTGTTTTCAAATTATACTAAAGAGAAATGGGTTACTAAAATTTAAAAAGTTATGCTGTTGAAAAAAAGTTCCCTGGTTATGTAAGTTAGGGAGAATGTGAGTAAAACAAACTAAAACAAATTCTTCACAGCAACACTTTTCAGAGTTGCCAATATGCTGAGGTGAATTGTTACATTCCAGAACGGAGGGTTCTTTAACATATTTGATAACCAAAACAGTTCATGGAGTTTTCCTCAGAATACAGCTTGAGAAAATATAGAATAAAGATTCATTGGATAAAAGGACTCAGTTTTATGCTTTTTGGATATGTCACACTTTGAGTATAGGCCAAGCATTTAATGAATTCCAGTTGTTTGAAGTATGTGTCAAATTGTGCAGCTCTTTACATACCAATGGGCCAAGATGGGAAGATGCTATCTTTTCACCTGCAAGTGAGTCCACAGTCTCCACGTTCCTCAGATTAAGAATGACTGGGATCAGTCCTGGCTAGAATGTGAACCAACGAGAACATCTGAATACTGAGGGCTGGATAACAAAAGTGGTACAGGTACTTTGAAAAACTTTTTAGAAGGAAAGTTTGGCAGGTTCTTAAAAGGTAGACATATACTTAACCTATGATCCAACGATCCCACTACTAAGTATTTACCCAAGTGAAATAAAAATTTATGTTCTCACAAAAACCCAATTGAAAACCACCAAAACATCCCTTATCTCATGAACAGATATACACAATGTAATACTATACTAGTCAGCGCTGAAAAGGAATGAACTATTGATACACACAACTACTGTGAGTGGATCTCAAACTCACTGTGCTAAGTGAAAGAAGCCAGGTGAAAAAAGCTCTATACTGTCTGATTTCATTTATACAATATTCTATACACCAGTCCTATGAGGATAAAAAACAGACCAGTGGTTTCCAGGACTGAGGTGGAGGAAGAAGTTGATTACAAAGGGACACAGGGTAAAATCCTAGGGTAATGGAAAAATACTCTGTTGATAGATTGTGGTTGTAGTTAAATGGCTATGGATTTATCAAAACACAGGAAGCTTTGCACTAAAAAGGTGGACTTTATAGTATGTAAATTATAACTTAATTTTTAAAATAGGGGAAAGCTCTCTCCAAAATTGTGTACTAGTCTACTGTTAAAGTAAAAAAAATTAATATATGTTGCTTTAAAACTTTTTTAATGGCAAGGAATGTAACAGTGTAACATCTCATGATAGCTGCCGCTCATAATTCATTCAAATTCTCTTTCCTGGCACTTCTCACCTGTACCTTGTAGCCAAGTTGGCTTCCAAATACTATCTGTCCTGAAGATAATTGCATGCACTAACCACTTTCACAACACCTGCCATGTACTACCTTATATTGCAGTTCTTTCTCCATGCCGCATTGCCTTTAGATTGTAAGCCCCAACAATAAAGAACCATGTTCTACTTATATCCATCACATCGCCCATTACAATGCCTGGCAGGGGTACGTACAATGTTTAATAAATTAATCTGTACTTAGGTAATAGCTGCAAGTCTATGGGTCCTTTAAGACCGTGAGCTCCTTGAAGGCAGAAATTGTGCATACATAGTCTAGAACTGGGATTGCTACACTGTAAGTGCTCCAGAAATGCCTTTTAAATAAATATTGAATGAAAGGGTTCCAGGAGGTTATGATGATAATTTTAAAAAGATGGGTGCATGAGTGGAGAAATTGACTATTGGGGGACAATGCTGGGGTCTGGTGAGAGAGCTCACTGAAGAGAAGTGGGGTGTACCCTGGGCCACTTCCTGGAAAACCTGGTGGCCGAGGGGGAATGTGCAGCCCTCCAGGTTATGCTGGCTAGCTTTCATCTCATATCATGAGCCTTTTTTGGAGAACTCTTGGAACAGAGATGCTCAATTTGGATCCAGTTGGAATGACTAACTGGGGATGGGCTGCAGCACGGCAGGTTTCCAATTGTATTTCTTAGGCTTGAAACTGTTCCCAGAAGTCAAGAGGATGAAGGCTTCATTTGTTAAGTTTGAAAATAAAAACACTTTATAAAGGGTTGTAAGGCAAATCTTTTCCTCCCTTTTAGTCTTATCTCCCTCCACGGCTGGCCAATCCCTGAATTTTAATATCTTTGGAGAAAGAACAATGTTCCTTATAAATATGTTTTCTTCAAGTGGACTAGGTGGAAGCATTGAATCTATTTTATTTGATGCATTTTATAAGGCTTTAATTATTATAATTCCAGTTAGATAGTTCAACCTTCCAAACATCCTCATCCTTTTGTCAGCCTATGAGGAACAGGTCTCATAAGGATATATAATAACATAATGAATACCTGTAAAGTCAGGGTTTCATACCCTTTGTATCTGATGACTAGCACCCTCGGTCAGGAAGCGCAGACTTTGACCTCCATCTCCCGTCCTTTCCTTGCTTCTAAAACAGCACAGCCAGCCAGCTAGGGCAGTTGGTCAAACACTTTGATGTTGTGTGTGTGTGTGTGTGTGTGTATGTGTTTGTTTGTAATTTCTTCTGGTTTAAAACTTTGATAAAAACATTTGCTCTTTATTAAACCATTTAATTAAAAGTGATTTCATCAGCTTACCATAAACCTCCTTTTCATTTAATGCAAAATGGCTTTGTAGAAGTAGAAAGGTAATAAGAAAAGTCCTGAAACTTTTCAAGTTCTGCCTGGAATTCCTGATGCTAAAATTACTCCTGATACTTTATTGAGTAATCATAATAGTTTAGGCATAAGGAGAAAATTTAAAGACACAGTCTAAGGGAAAAGTAGGTGCTATTCCTTGGCACTGGCCTCAGGCCATCCATTGTGAAGTTGGGGTCAGATGTTTGTCTATCTGAGCATATCAGGGGATCAAAGTCATTCATTTGATCATATAGAGCCAGTTGGTTTTGCCCTGGACCCCAATCATTCTAATCAGTTGTCTTTTATTATGTGCCCTGGATCATGAGAGGGACCAATATCAGAGTATTTAGGAGGTTCAGTTCAGAAGATCAAAAGGAACCTATACTTTTTTGAAAGACCTGAGCATCCTCATAGGCAAAGGAGCTAGAATTAAGGACAGACTCATATTGTCACTAGGTAGTATGGAAAGCTACCTAGAGGAAGAGGAATAGGAATTTCATTGCCAAAGAAGGAAAAGAATTTGCATAACTAGAACAAAGGAAAAACATTGGAATCTTAGCATTGCTCTGGCCTATAAGAAGGCAATCAAGGCAAGAGTGAGGTAGGTCAAGAAAAGGTAAGTTTACCATCATCAGTGGGAGAGACGTGAAACTAGACTGAAAGAAAGCTATTATAAGCCAAGTATAAATAATCCAATTTTTGAAATTTGACATAGAATATCTTTCAAAAGTAGCATGTTTTAGGCATGTCCATTATTTTCTTAAAACCCTTTCTTCTGGAATGGCCTGCTCTGCCAAGGTCAATCACATTCCTATTTTTTGAGAGTGGGGATCTGTTAGGAGCAGCTGGGAAGAGCAGTCAGAGGGGAAACAAAGGCAGGGCCGAGCAGCTAGAGGGGAAACAAAGGCAGGGCCCTCGACAGTACACTCTAACAAAGAACTTCATACAGGAGGCTAGAAGCAAAAGGAACACATGTCTCACCAGCAGTCCTGGTTTGCTTTGATAAGATTGCCGGGTGTCCCGGGCATTTCCAGAAAAATAGCACAGGAGGAGATGAGAGTCCTTGATACTCTGCTGAGAAGGGGCTTCTGTAACAATTTTACTAAGATTGCCAGGTGTTCTGAACTTCACAAGCAGGAGTGGCTCAGGAAGAAAGGAGGGGAGTCCTTGATATTTTATGCTGGGAAAGGGAGTCTCTGTAGCAACTTCACTCACTAAGACAAAGAGCCTTTGCTAAATGAGAAAGAAGGACTTTGTAGCTGTACATTAGTCACAATCTTTAGAAGAGGAAGAAGGGAAGGGAACCTAGAAGCTGACTAAAGTATATAAGCCCTGAACCCCAATATTTGGGGTACTTAGATTAGCTAGATACCCACTTACAGCCTTGACTCAAGTGTATAGAACAGACTTAACAAGCTTACTAACAACTTTCTTCCCTCCATACATGGGTCATTTAGACTTGCCAGGTGCCACTTGCCCCTTCATGTTTGTACGTGTTTCATAAGTGAACTTGCTATTTCATTTCCACTATACATGTCTGTCTCCTGCTTGAATTACTCTCTTACGAGTGAGACAAGAACTGAGGCGGGGAGGGAGCCTCTTAACTACGGTCTGTCTCTCCCCATCAATGACAGGCTCGGCAGGAGACAGAATCTGAACCTGGCTCCTGAACCTCTGAAGTCACTGGAGCAAGGACTGCCTGGCATTATGGTAACCCAAAGCCCTGTGCAGGCTGAAGTTAATGAGCAAAAGAAACTAAGATTCTTGTACAGAAAAGGTGAAGTAGGAGACTATGAGATCTCAGAAAGGGAAAATACAGAGAGAGACAGGGAAATTGACTCCTATGACTTGTTTTCTTGAATCTCAGCATCCTTCCAACACTGGGTTCTCCAAGACTTTACTGTACTCCTCCAGAAATCTCCTTTAATTTAATTAAATTAATTTAAAAAAATATTTTATTTATTATTTCCAGAGAGAGGGGGAAGGAGAGATGCAGAGAGGGAGAGAAACATCAACGTATGGTTGCCTTTCATCTGCCTTCAGCTACAGACTTAGCTGGAGACCTGCTTGCAATCTGGTTATGTGCCCTGGCTGGGAATTGAACCAGTGACCTTTGGGTTCACAGGCCAGCGTCTTATCCACTGAGCCACCAGCCAAGGTGAAATCTCCTTTTATTAAAAAGAGTTTGGAAGTATTTCTCTTTCCTAAAATCAAACACTATCTCACAACTACAGAGAGGAGAAAGAGAGAGACAAACTTGGAATCAGGAGACCTAAGGTCTAGTTTTGGCTCCAACCATATGACCTTGGTCACAACTTTTCTGGTCTGCAGGTTCATCTGTGAGCTAAGAATTATAACATATACTTTTTAGTGTGGCTACAGGAAACAAACAGAAAGGTCTAAAACTATATGTGGCATGCAATGGACCCACAAGTAGGGAATATGTGAAAAAATATTGAGTATAGTAATTTGTTTTTACTTTCATTATATTACATCTAAGTTGGAATTTTGAGGGAAATATTGCTACTTCTCTGAGGTGCTGCACATGTGGTTCCACGGTAAAGTAGGCAGATGACAAACAGAAAATCCCTCATCTAATGAGTGGCTTGCAGCCATTGGAATGACATCATGCACAGTTAGACAAACACAAAAAGCGGGGTTTAAGATAATCCTGTCTACAGTACAAGGCCTAGAAACCACATGGTGTATCCTGGGTTTTAAGTGGGGGCAGAACACCACCTTCAGTTCGCTCTGGAGACCTTTATTTCCTCTCAAAACTAGGAGTGATTTAGCTTTCATTCCCCTTAGCTGTTTTTAGCACAATCGTGGGCAGGAACATGGTAGGAAAGAACACCAGTAAATGCCCCTGATGCAGCCCCTGGGCCTGGCTCAGTCAGCACCAGCCTCAGTGGCAGTGAGGGGTAAGAAAGCTCGAGGTGTGGAAGAGAAGATTTTAGGTGCACACAGCTGGCTGGGAAAGAGGAATAAATTGTGAATTTTAGCTTCAGCATTATCTAGCTCTTAGTTGGTTAATGATCAGGGCAATTAGACCCCAAGATTCAAGAATACATTGAGTCATATAACTAAAATTACAGACTTAACCAAGAAGTTCTAGCCTGATAATAACTCCGGAGTTCAGATGTTATGATAGAAAACCTCGAAAATCATTACCTCCTAGATAATTTTTACTGTCCTGGATTCTCTAGGAGTAACAGTGCAGGTGGGCTGCTGCCCACTTAACCAAGGTAAAACACCTGTTCTGGTGTTGACCCACCAGAGGGTTTTCTCCCTCCAGCTTCCATTCCCAGTTCAGAAGACTGTAATCCTAGACTTGGGGCACCATCTCAGATAAGTGAAAGCAGAGCAGATCATTTTGAACCTGATCCATCCTGGAAATTCGATCCGAGACTGAGAACACCGCTTAGGTTGTTTCTGAGCTACAGTTGGGAGCCAATGCACTGGGGCTCCTGCCAGCACTCACTTTCTGCCCAGTCGCCAAATGCATTCTGGGATGTTTCTGCCCACAAGCAAAACTTGGGCTTGTTTTTCTTCACAGCAACTAATGCCTCAGAGGAAAAAAAAAAAAACAAAAAACAAACAAACAAAAAAAACCCTTGGCTTTGCTTGAAGTTTCCCTGCTGTCTTTAAGTCTGTAAAGCTAAATGCCACACCCACAATAAAATAAGAATAAATGCTCTTTTCTCCTTTTAAAAAGTAACAGTGGCTATGAGGCCTTTAGCTAAACTGGTCTAAAAGTCCAGGTGTTCTCTTTTGCTGTCCTTCTCACACACACACAGATTTTGAGACAAACAGTCCCATGCAGTTGTAAGATAGCTACAATTTAGTTTGATAGTTGCTCGCAAATCTAGCCTTGTTACTGAAGTGTGTATCTGTAGCTGGCTGACCACGGAAAATCAATAAATACTTAAAGAGGTCTGCAATCAGGGAGCAAAGAAACATAGATTGATAAGAGAACTTCTGCGTTTTAAAACTGTCACCAGTCATGGAGTGCAGACAAAGCGAAAAGCGACCAAAAATACACAGAAGGTCAGAACCAGCAAATCCCCAGATGTTTTCTCCCAGAGGGAGCTGCATTCAAAAGCACTTTATCCCCAGAGCCTAGATGTGCGTTACCATCCAGGAAGTCTCTCTCTGGGGCATTCTGATCTTGGTTTCTATTTCCTTGGCTGCTATTTGTTTATTTCAAGGCTTACAAACTTGCCTCTTGATAGTTTAACTTCCAATCCTGACAGTGATGAAATGTCCCAAGAGATAGCTTGGTTACCAGTGTGAAGATTGCTAGATGTAGATTAAAATTAGGCAGGGTGGGGCTATAAAAATGTAGAGAATACCAAAAACTCATGTTCTTGTATCATAATTAGACTAATACTGCAATATTCTAGCATCCATGTTTTATTTGAGAAATTATGAAACATTCAGGTAAATACTGGGAGCTAAACTAAATACTTAATATAAAGTACTTAATATAAAGATGAAAGAATCTTAGACAATATATTCCAAACTGAGTTCTATAGAATTCTCGTGTTTTGTGTATTCCATGGGGAAAACAAACATTAGAAAAAAAGGAACTAAGGGATTTTTAAAAGTGAAGATTTAGCAATACATTATATTGATATACTTTCTTAATCTTTATTATTTGTTATGCTTATTTGGCTACAGAAAGATGCATGTGTGGTGTAAATAGAGTTTACAAAATTAAGTTTGGGATATATTCTATAGAACACACTTAAGAATGCTTATTTAGATAAAATGTGAAATGAATTAAACTGACTAAGTCATGAATAAATTCAGTCAGATCTTTCTCCATCCAAAATCGTGTGCTAGGCCATAAGCCTTGTCCCAAAGAAGTCACACACACACTCACATACAAGCTTGCTCTCAGTGCAGGCTATTTGCACTTGCTGTTCTCTCTGTTGTTTGCTTTTATTCATAGTTTACTTCCTTATCATCTGGGTCTCTGCGCCAGTGTTGTCAATATAGAGGTTTTCTCTTGTAACTTATTTTAAACAACAACCCATTGCTCGCTAACTCTGTCTTGCTTAACTTTTTTCAAAGCACTCAAAATGATTTTAAATGTTCATTCATTTATTAGTTTACTGTCTATCAACTACACTGGAATACAGCCCTAAGAGAGACACATCTCTTTTGTTCAACCTTGTATTTCCAGGTACTTATGCTAATGCCTGATATTTTATAGGCTCTCAATAAATACAGGGTGGGGCAAAAGAAGTTTACAGTTGTGAATATGCAAAACAGAGTTTATTCTTACATTATTATCTATTAATTATTGTATTACTTTCTATATGAACATTTTCCCCACTCTATATTTATTAAATGCATGAATAAAAATAAAAACAATTCTGCAAGAATACCACAGAAAAAGTAAAAATAAAAAGGTCAAGAATTTAGGTTTAGGTTTCTAAGAAAGGCTTTATCAAGAAGATGAAGCCCTGGCTGGTGTGGCTCAGTGGATTGAGCACTGGCCTGCAAACCAAAGGGTCACAGGTTGGATTCCCAATTAGGGCACATGCCTGGGCTTTGGGCCATGTCCCCAGATGGGGGTGCATGAGAGGCAACCACATATTCCTGTCTCTCTCCTCTTTCTCCCTCCCTCCCCCACCCTCTTAAAAAAAAAAAGGAAGATGATTTTTAACAGACTGATAGCTGTAGGAGGGGAAGAGGGAGAGAGGGAATGTTGGAAGGGGAAGGGACTAGTAAAAGAACATGTATAAATGACCCACGGACACGGACAACGGAGAGGGGACTGACTGTGAATGAGAGGAGTGGGCTGGGTGCAGGGGACAAAAGGGAAAAAAAAGCAATTGGGACAACTGTAATACAATCAACAATAAAGTAAATAATTGAATAAATAAAAATAAAAGATGACATTTGAGCTTGGCTTTGAAGATGAGAAGATTTCTGTCATGGGGCAAATGGTATACAAAGCCTAGACTACGAAAAAGACTTACTTGAAAGTCTAGAAGGAGCCTTGAGAAGTAGCCATGTGACAGGCACGGCAAAGGAACTCACAAGCTAAGAGCTAGCAGCCTCTGCACCACACTTGTGAAGGAGAAACTGCCAAAGCAAGTGGAACCCTCAAACCAGGGTTCCACTTGTATCTTTGAGTATTGCCTGTTCTATTCATGTCACTCTGATTCAATAGTTCATTCTACTATCCATCATGTGCCAGTGTACTTCAAAGTGATATAGATTCAGTAGTGAGCAAAATATAAAAGTCCGCATTCATGAAACTTAAACTCTAATGGGGAAAGAATGTGATAAATACTCTAACCATAAGAAATGCTATAATTATAGTATATAGTAGGAAGTGGTAAGTACTGGTGGGAAAATGGAACAAGAAGGAAGAGCAGTATCAGGGGAAAGGTTGTATTTTCAAAATTTTTATTAATGTATAATAAATATACAGAAATACATATATAATTAATGCACTACTCCCTGAATCACTCACTGAATAAGCCCATGGGAGCAGCATGCAGAACAAAAAACTGAACATTATCAACAACCCAGAAGTGCTCTTATGTTCTTGTAGTAACTAATTCTCCTGCCAAAGGGAAGCATTACCCTGACTTCAAATAACAGAGCTCAATGTTGATTGTTTTTGGACTTTTAGAAAGTTAAATAGTCTGTTATGCATTTTTTTTATTAGGTGACTTTTCCTTCAGCCTTATGTTCATGAGATTCATCCATGTAGCTGCACACATGGTTGTAGAGTAATTGTTCATTCTAATTTCTGTATCCTACATCCCACTGTGGGACTGTAACACTTTATCCTTTCCATTATCGGTGGCCATTTGGATGTTTTCTAGTTGTTACCTATTGGAATAAGTGAAAAGGGAGGAAGAGTAGAAGACCCATGCTGTTTTCCTGAGAGGTCTAGCAAACCTATCCTTCCCACTTTCAATTTCCATTGTCTTTCCTGATCTGGGTCCTACTCTTTTCTCACATGGGCTACTGCATTAGCCTCCTAAACTGATTTTGAATCCATACTGGTCTTCCACAATGAAGTCAAAACTTTCTAAAACTCTTATCCTATGTCATTCCCTTGTTAAAATCCCAGTGTGGTTCCCTACTGGATAAAGTCTAAGACCTTTAGTCTAAAAATCAAAGTCCTTCACCATCAGCTCCCATCCTACCTTTTCATCTTTCACTGGGGCTTGCATCTCTGTGAAACCTCTTCTCCATCTCATTTACCCAACGTTACAGAGCAAAAGCAAACCCTTGCTCATATTATGTGGATTACCAGTCAATTCTTAACATTGTGATATCCAGGTACAGCCTTTCATTTAGGACTAGGTTCACTGGGGAGCACATGAAGAATGCCACCTTTTTCTCAGATCAGATAACTTATTACTCTCTTTACCCAACGTTACAGAGCAAAAGCAAACCCTTGCTCATATTATGTGAATTACCAGTCAATTCTTAACATTGTGATATCCAGGTACAACCTTTCATTTAGGACTAGGTTCACTGGGGAGCACATGAAGAATGCCACCTTTTTCTCAGATCAGATAACTTATTACTCTCTTTATATATCAACCTATAAAGGGAAGAAGCCACAACTAATAATGATATTGTCTCACAAGCAGAACCACAAACGATCAGGCACATTAGCACATGAGTTTGTAACTAGCCAAACAGCCTTCCTCTCAACAGAATCAGCACAATGACTAGAGAGTACAGACAGGGAGGTCCAAGTGGAAGGTCCAAACTCTGTCAAGGGAAGGAATTGAAAAGAAAAGAAGGAGCATCATAAAGAAGCCTTATAAAAAACTCTGTAAGTGGACATGGGAAGAGAATTTTGCCATCTGGGTTACAGAGAGAGCTACAAGGGCTGCCAAATGTACTTTAATGGTCATTGGTGGGAAGTCTGGTTTTCCATATAAAGGGAAAAGAGTCCAGAATGTATGCTGTACACAGATGGTAAAGTTATTTGCATTTAATATAAAAATGTTCCCATCAGAAGAAGACCTGAATCAGTAAGAAATCCCTGTTAATTTCCTCTGGTTAAAACAACAACTAAAATTAAGTAGACAATAGGACTATCTGGTTGAGTAATTCAACAAAGAAAATATTTTAAGGGCAATTATTATTACAAAGCACTATGCTAAGCAATTACAGTGTTAACCAGGTGACTAGGGCAGAGTGTTTTCTTCTTAGGAAGTCACAGTTGAAAGGAGTAGAAAGATGCATAATAAATATTGCTAATAGGAAGCAAACTTAGAGAAGACTTCCAGCTGAGGCACTGGAGGAAAGGATTTTGTAAGCGATTTTAAGTAAGTAGGGGAACTCCTTTTATGGACTTTAAAAAAGACTGAGATAAGCAGCTATATTGGTTAGGAGGCGAACCAGGGCCTGGGGGTTTGGGAGCAGTGGCAGGAGTGGAGTACTTGGAACCAGAGACAAATCCTAGAAATCATGCCTTGACGGTATGAAGGCTAAAGCCAGGGCAAAAATTCACCACTGTATTGCTAATCAAGGGGCTAGATAACAACAGAAACCAAGCTGTGGGACCAGAACAAGGTCCAAAAAATCCAAGGGCTGGAAGTGCTGGGGTATCTGTCTGAGCAAGAGGGAGGTATGTCTGGAAGAATTTGGCAGGTAGAATAGAGGTGCTTGCAGCTGTTTTTCACGTAGTTGGGCTAGTATCCTACGCATTTTGGAGATGACGGAACAGAACACGAGGCTATCTTCTATGTTGTGGAGGTTGGTTATAAAGGTTCCTTGCCCCCAATTTTTCACTTCCCAGGGCACTGCATGGTTTCTGAATTTCATCCTTCTTTGAGTATCAAATGCCTTTCATCCTCTCTCCCCTTTTTCTTATATATTTGTTGAATGTATATTATGTAGCAGGCTTGAAAATTTCTATTAAAATATAAATTCCCTAGAAAGGGTGAAACTTTAATTTTGGCACACAGAGTTCTCAATGAATATTTTTTTGAATGAATGCATGAGACTGTCATGAGCTAACATCCTAGAAAGTATTGTGATGGAAAGCTAGGAGGGAGTAATAAGGCAGTTAGATGGGGGGATGTTCGAGTATCTGGCTGCTGAAACAGGTGAATCAAGGGGAAAGGAGGTCTCTGGCATGTTTGTCTGTACAATATTTTTTCAGAGCTGAATCTGACTTAGTTCTTTGGCGACGATAATGTTAACGAAAAATGCTGTTCAAGTTCTTGAAGATGAGCTTGACTTTTTCCTTCATCCAACTATCATGAGAGGTCTCTTGTTCCAGGTAAAAACATCAGGGTGACTCTCTGTGAATTAGGGGTGTGGCTGTACCTGGTGAGATTTTTTTGATCCATGAATAAAAAAGGACAACTTGCATGTTAAGAAGTCCTTGGTATAAGTAAGTTGGGATCAGAGTTGTCCAATCATACTGTGATGCTACATTGAGAAAACTTACCTTCTCAGCTACTTTGGAAAGTGAACCAAGGATTGAATATGCTAATCCAAAGCATACTCAAGAGAGGAAACTAGAAAAGAATTTGATGTGTGTGGAAAGTCTCTTTTGGGTTGATTAAAAAGAAAATCTTTGATTCAGTCTAATTCTTAATTTGTGCACTGGGTCACAGAGGGAACCAGAATTCAGTAATGGAAAGAGTATTTTGTCACTCAGATAACCAAATTAAACAGACAATATTCCTCTACTAGGTAACACTTCCTTGTAGAGCCTAGAAGAAAACTCACAGGAACTGGTGACCCAAAGAAACATTTGGCTGCTAAAGTGATGTAACGATGGGCTTTTCCCCCTCTAGCCATTTGCAGCACCCTTCTCTATTTTTCTCCCAGTCAGCAAAATTCTGTTTTTCTTTTTTCCATTTCTGTTATTGTTTTGGGTTTTGCCCTGCCTTTCTCTTTTCCTAGGTTTTATTTCTGAACAAAAAGCTGTTAAACCACAGAAGTTGCTTTCGAAAGAGCTGAACTATTTCCTTCTCCTTCTCCTGTCCTTTGCTCGCTTCCTGCCAAGCCAGCAGGCAGCCCTGCTTGGTGAGAGAGACTGGAAGGGGTACTAGTCTGGTTTGGGGAGGGGGAGGGGAAGGGGCAGGGAGGGGGCAGGACAGAGGGGCCTGCTCAGCCCAGGTGAGGCAGAGGCAGAACTAATGAGAAGCACATGCCAACAGCCATTTTCAAGGCTGGGCTGAGCCAAGGGAAGTGATGAATTGCAAGAATGTGTTGTGTTCATAGCTGGGCAGCTGGCAGAAAGAGCCTAGCTAGAGGACTAAGATGAAAATTGTTTTTTACGAACTCAGACTTAAAAAGACATTTTTCTTTGTCAGCAAAAATGTTCTAATTTCAAAACTATGAATGGTAGGCTGCCTCTGTCAGACTAATGCATTCTTTTTCCACCTCCAATTTTGTAAGATACACCTTACCTTCAAGTTAGGAGACTAATGCCACTAAAAACATAGACATACATGAGAGCACAGCTGTGAGTTACTTGAAATATTTTCATACACAGGAAAATCTCGGCCCCTTGATTTGAGTAGTCAAACTTCATTTACACTGGAGGTCCTGCGGAGGACAGGCAGAATCTGAGCACAGGTCCAGGGAGACTTGCTCCTTCTTTTCCTTTTCCTTCTTCCTTTCCTCACTCCCACAGTTATTTCTTCTCCACCTCCCTCCATAATTATATGTTAAGGATCTCCTAAGTGCCAGTCTGTTCGGGGACAATATGATGGAGAAATGGAATCCAGATCATCACCTACCACATCTATGCCCTTCAGATTAGGGAAGTTCTACTTCAGAGCTTCTCTTTCAATAGTTAGTGCCCTGAATCAGAGGCCCTGCTTTTCAACAACAAATTTGTCAGGCTTTACTCTTGAGAAAGAGCTTAGCTCAAGCCCAGGTCAGAACCTTACCATGGGAAGGGGGAATGTTTAAAGTTGAAGTTCTCAGCAGGTACATACCGAAGTTTGCCTTGGGATCTTCCTGCTCTGTCTTCACTTCTCACACCGTCTCTCCTGGTTGACTCTGCTGCTCCTGGCTATTCAGTTCTTAACTAAGTGACAGCAGCATGGTGTCCATGTGTTATTGTTCACTCCTGTTGCCCCGGTGCCTGGCATGGAACTGGCACTCATAGCTAATCAAATAGTTGTTAAATGAATGCGCCCCTACCCCCCAAATGCCACCGTTCATAATTTCCTTTCAGTTTCTTGCTACTCAATCCAAGCTCTGAGCAGTTGTACCTCAAATCCTGGCTCTGTCATCTTATAATAAGAAACCTTGGGCAACATCACCTCATTTCCTGAGCCTCAGTTTCCTCACCTTTCAATGGGTTTAAACTGTAATTAATTTAACAAAGTTTACAGGTATACTTTGAGGATTCCCTCAACAACTGACAACTTAAATAAAATGCCTTACCTACCTCAGGGCCTATATTATGCATTCATAGATACCAATTAACTTTTTGTTCATTCATTCCTTCTGATGACCTCTATCAAGTATTAGGAAAAAGATTAGTTAAAAGAATTCATGCTAAAGTATGAATGAGAAATGGGCTTTTAGTCTTCTTAGTCTAGAGTTGAAAAATGGAAGTGGTAAGTGGAATAGTTTTGAGAGCCTGGGACCTCTCAGGAAGGGTTGCTTACCTACCGTGTGCTACCTCCCTTCTCCATGGTCTGTAGGGACAGCAAGTGCTCATTTGAGTTACCCCAGCATTCCAGAATAGGTGTCATAATAAGCCCCCCACTTTTCAAAGGTCGTTAATAGTCACATACACTGCAATTAATATTATGTAAACATTCTTTAACAGGTGAGCAAGTTAATAGACAATAAAGAAATCTGGACCGAGAAATAAGAATGCGTAAGAGTTAAAATGCATTATAAAATTATTTAATTTAAAAAAAAAAAAAAAGTAGATAAATTTTCATTCTATTTTCCTTTGATGTCCCTGATTAACCAAGTCTAGGAGGATGAAACTATTCTGATGAAATTCACTTACATCTATAAAACTAATTTTTATATACTCTAATTCAGTCAGGAAGAAAATTATTTTAAATAAAAGTGTTTTTTTATATAAGTAGGTCATTTTATTTATGCAACTAATTTTCTAAAAGAATGTCTCGAGAGAGGTTGAAGAAAATAAAGTGAATTATAAAAATGTTTTAAAAAGATTTTATTCATTATTTTTAGAGCGAGGGGAAGGGAGGGAGAAAGAAAGAAAGGGAGAGAAACATCTTTCACCTGCCTCCAGCTGGGGACCTGGCTGGGGACCTGGCTGGAGACCTGGCTGGAGACCTGGGTATACGTCCTGATTGGGAACCGAACCAGGGACCTTTGTGTTTGCAGGCTGGTGCTCAATCCACTGAGCCACACCAGCAAGGGAATTATAAAATTTTATTACATTTAACTTTATTGAAAAATTATATGATGGTGTTTCTTCAAATTTCCTAAAGAAAGAGTTATTTTATCAGACAGAGCAAAGTCTTTCTTTTTCTTTTTTTCCCCTTCTCTTTAGATTGGCATGCCCAACAAGAAAAAACCCCTTTATGGGTTCAAAATGTAGACATGTCTTTATTTCTCCTCACTCTCCATGCAAGTTTTAAAATTTATTTGACAATTAAATTGCCCAATTTAGAATTTTTCTTACTAATTGTAAATTATTTCATTGCACAGATATGTGAATTAATCAGATCAAAGTATTAATATACTAGCCATAGTGAAAGAATTTATTTTTTCTTTTTGGCAGGAATACACGTTCAAGTACATTACAAGTAGACAAAACATGTAGCTGAAATATTTTGGAAAAACTATTAAACTTGCCACTATATCTCAAATAAGATTCTTGAATTTGAAACCCGTTCTTCTGATATTTAGCATGTCTTCAAGGTGGATAATGAGTTCTAAAAGAACTCTGTTAACACTAGCTGCAAAGTGGTGACTTCAGAATCTGCACGCTATGTTCTAATATTCTTTCCTCACCTTTGTACTTTGTGTCTTTTTTGAGCATTTGTATTATAAACTCCATTTTAGATTAAGTCATTATATAAAATAGAGGAGAGAAAAGAAGTTCAAATTAAATGAGGATTTCCCTTTGCCTCACACATATTTTCATCTAAATTTAATCTCTTATTTCAATAAAGTCCCTTTACTTTCTTTATTTTTATTTGTATTTTTGGATACAAAGAGGTAAAAGTAATTTTAAAAAGAAATGTGAAATCTGTTCCCATGGCATTTGCAGATTGGCTTCATGGAAATAAAGCATAACTTCTAAGTCATCTCCATGAAGATGTCACAGAACACATAACATGGAGTCTGAACTGACACTAATCCTTACATTAAGTCCTCTTGACTCTGCCACGTACAATTGAGTGACCTTGGGCAAGTCTGGTAACCTGCCTGCGCATTATTTTCTGCTGAGATGATTAAACAAGAGAATGTAAGTAAAGTCCATGCACAGTCTCTGGCAGATAATAATACCTAACTAATAGGCATGGAAATAAATGGAGCACTTTATTTATTTTTTTTAAGAAAACACCAATTGCTGGAAGATAAGAAACTACATGAATTGTTTTATTTGTCCTCTTCACTGAGGATATTTTTATTGATTTGAGAGAGAGACAGAGAGATACACACACACACACACACACACACACAGAGAGAGAGAGAGAGAGAGAGAGGCCAATGTGAGAGAGAAACATCAATCAGTTGCCTCCTGGCCTCACACCAGCGAGGGGATCTAATCCAAAACCCGGACATATGCCCAGACTGGAATCAAACCTGCAACCAAGTACTTTATCATTTTTACTAAGGCAAATGGATACTAAATTATACTGTCTGGTAGCTGTTTAAAAGGTGAAATAATCTTAAGAGTTTAATAGTTCTCATGGGTCAAAAAACTCACTAACTACTTATAAAGATGGTTATCATCACTAATCATTAAATCAGAGGAAGTCAGGACTTTTCTGTGCTTCCCACTTAGGTCAATCTGAAGTCATTTAACTGTTTGGAATTCACTCCCACTCTCTATAAACAGTAGGCCACCTTAGACTTTTACTCTGGTCAGTTCAACTCTTTACTTCTTTGATCTCATTTTATTCTCGTAAGAACTCTGTAAGAAGTGCAAAACTCAAAGATCCTTAATGGTGTGATTTCTGGGCCGGGATAATTTTTTAAGATTATACAAGCCCAGGGACACTGAAATCTCTTGTGTATTTACTGAAGTGTGTGTTTTAGAGAGCTACCTCTGCTTGGGCTTTGAAGGATAAGATTTTGAAAGATGAGCCTAGGGTTGGGGGTACCATGTGAAAGGCCAGCCAGTCAATGATCACTGAGCTTGACTCTTGGTTGTTGGATGGAAGGTTCAGAATACTGGATGGGACCATGCCTATATTATTTCACTTTGTAAAATACTTGTGGCTGGTGTGAGGTGGAAGAAAGAGTTCTTCAAAGGGACATCAGCTAGATTTCTCAGGCTATGTATTAAGTAACAATTTAGATGGGGTGGGCAAAGAGTTAATAAAACTCTTTCCCTTTTTGCATGGGAATCTGACCTTTGGTTAACTTCTTAGCTTGGTTTCCCTGGAAACAGATAAAGACGGTATGTGTCAACTATGTTACTAGGCAACATTGCATATGGTAAAAATGACCCTTAGTGGTAGACTGCTTCCGGACTAGGGGAACTACAAATGAACTGTAAATACCTGATTGGAATGCCATTCTCCGGACTTCCCTGTGTATAACAATTCTTATAACTAGAATGTCCCTGGAGAGGACCCTGTAAGCTATGCCTCTGGAGTTGTTATAAGAGTTATTGACTGCTGTGAGATATGAGAATTTCAAGCAAAGGCAGTTCCTTCACCTGTCCAATATGGATTCCATCATCTTGCATCTGAACTGGTAGGGCTCTAATTACAGAAGAATGCCTAATGCTGCTCTACAGTTGGACCTGGCAAGCACCAGTTCCTATCCTATATCCGTCTGAGAAGACTGATGTCAAATGCCATGTGCAGGAATCTTGTGAGTCTTAATGTCCAGGTGGACCTAAGAAACTGCTCACTGGAGGTTGCAAGTTGGTTTGGTGTCATGGTGATTTCCTTTGGGCACCATGAGGTATGACTTCCTGGGAAGGGACCTGGAAAGAATTAGGTCTTCTGTAGTGTGCCTTTATCCACATACACTCAAATTCACCCAGTCAGCCACCCAGCCAGTAGCCTGTATTTATTCAGAACATACAATGTACTAAGCATTGTGCTAGATACAGAAAAAATATTTAAGGTCTTTTCTCTCAAGTAGCCCTCATATCTTATGGAAAGTAAGAGGTATATATTGTTTATTAGCAATAATATTTATATTAGTGGCCAGCATTTATTAAATACCAGACACTATGTTAAGTGCTTTATGTGCATTACCCTAATCTTGAACAAGAATACTGTGAAGTAATACTACTGTACATAGTTTGTAGATAGGGAAACTAAGGCACAAAGAGGTTGCCTCACAGTTACATTTCCAGTATGGCCTTTCAACTTCTGCAGCCTGACTCCAGATCCCAGCCCTTAACCAGTACATGAATAAATGCTGTGTGCACCTTCCTTAATAGTTGTTCTCACCAGGGCATTTGAATGCTAAGCTAATTCCTTTCTGTGCACCAGAGACTTTCTCATCTTATATCTGGGGTCCTTTTGAGAGTTTCCTTCAATTCCTAAAAAAACAGAGAAATTCTCTCTATATTCTACTTCCGGAAATGCTCAGGTCTCTTGGAAGATTCAGTACCTATTCAAGATTTCTTGAGTTGTGAGTTAGGTTTGAAACATTGAGTTTCCAGTGTGTGGTTTTATTTATTTATTTATGCGTGCATGCCTAGAATGAGGCCTGGAGCCAAAATAATCTAAGACAAAGATCTCAGAAAAAGGCCCCATGTCAGGTGATGGGGCTCAACTGGCCTGGAAATCTGGGGTGCCATTTGGACCTAACAGAGAAGAAACCAGAACCTCACTGAGCTCTCTACTCCATTCATTCACCAGTGGATTACTGAGCAGATGCCGTGCTAAATTCGGGGAACAGATAGTTGACAAAACAAGGTGTCTTCTCGTGAGAAATTCAAAGTCATTTACTGTTTATGTAGAATAGAACACATTTATGTGTTTGTTCATAAGGAAAAATTTTTTAAATCTTAAACTCTAGTAGAAGAAATGTTCACTACTTCCTCTAGCTGGGAGTTCTAAAATGTCTGACTCAATGAAGGAAAACACCATCAACTGCCATCAGAGCCTTCCCATAAGAGAATTCTGTAGCAGGGTGATCTTGATTATCTCAGAAATCCCAGACAGAAATGGAAGCAATATAAATAAACATAAAAGAAAATAGAGGTGCTGTAACACAACTATAAATTGCTCTTCTCCCCGACTTTCTTCCAATCATCCAGGGCAAAAGAGGGAAGTTGGTCTTTGTGGCAGAGAATAGACCAACAGCTGTTCTATATCCTGCCAAGAGGAGAGAGACTTATTATAAATAATAGCCAACAATATGTCCTTTGGGACTGAAGACAGCCAGTTTGGGCAGGGGTGTGGAGGGGAGAGAGAGGTTTAATGGGATAGAGGGGGCGGTGAGCAACACGGCAGAGGATGAATTAGGAGAAAAGCCTATCAAATTTTCCTCTGTACTTATGTTTCTGTTACCTCATTAGGGTGATTACATAATGCTACTCCATTTATAAACTAAAAGAGGAATAAGGGACAACATTCTCATTAGCAGTGGCTGATATGAGACATTAATATACCAGTAAGTCATGGGGGCGAACAATTAATATGTTTGGGAACATCTTTTCTTTCTCTCTTCATCTGTTTGGTATTCTGTGTGCTCCTTCCCTCATGTTAGCCATATATGTGTATCTGTGACTCAGAAATAGAGATGGACCTCACAGCTTGGGTGCCCTTATTTTGAGAATGCTTCACATAAGAACTCCATGGAGTTTGTTTTACTGTTTTATATTCTATTGGAAGAAAAAAATGAAAAATCTTTAAGAATTTTTTCCTTTTATTGATTCCAGAGAGAGGGGACGGGAAGGAAAAAGAGAGGGAGAGAAACGTCGATCAGCTAGTTGCCTTTTGCAGGCACCCCAACTGGCTACCATACCCGCAACCCATGTATGTGTCCTGACCAGGGATCAATCCTGTGACCATTCAGTTTTTGGGACAATGCCCAACCAACTGACCCACTCCTGCCACAGCTAAAAAGTCAACAATCTTAGAGTGCTGTATGGCTGTCTCATTGCTTTTCCTCGCTAGTAACTCCCCACCAGGGCCTCCTAGCCAGATACAGGTGGGAGCTGTGAAATTTCTCACTTTCTAAGGTATTTTTCTACTTGTGGAGAAACACCATTCTTTCATAGACTTACTTATCAGTGTCCTAATTCTAAGCTGCAACTCCAGATGGGAGTATTTGAGAGGGCTTCTGCTTATGGACAGACTATTAATTTGCATCTCATTAAAAAAATAGCTTACTAGGACAGTAAAATTCATTAAGTAATATTTAACAAAATAGGAAACTGAGTCCTCAAGTGTGAAACAACCTGCTCAGGTAGTCAGAGAAAGGGCCCAGGCAGGGACCCAGCACCAACAAGAGTTATGTAGAATGTGACTGTAATATGTACTTTCTAAAGGAGGTTGGGTAATTGAAAGAGTGTTTGCTTTATTCATGAGCTCTTCTAATGAGGGGGCGGTATGAGGGTTGTGGGGTGTTTGCTAGAGATCAGTCCTTTTATGAAGGGTCCCTCAGAGAAAAAAAATGAGCTGTTTAGCCTGTATTTATGTCTTACACGTGGTTTTAATTTGATATACTTACCCCTTATTCCTATATAACCCTATTTCATCTCTGTCTCTCTCTTTCCATTTTCTCTTATATTAACTCTGGTTTTAATTTTGGGGGCTCTCAAATGCATTTCTACAAAGTTATCCTTTCTTTCAAGATGAGCACTGACTTTGAGTTTGTTCTCCTGATGGCAAACTAGATGAAGAGGCTGGGGGGTCTGGCACGGCATGTGAACAGGAATGGATATCTTTATTCAGGTTAGCAAAATTAAGCTTAAACATTTAGACTGCATAAAGTATGTTAGGGGCACTGCACTCTACCTGGGGCCTGGGAAATACGCTTTATATTAATTAGCGATTACTCCATTTGTTAAGGTACCCTGTTCCATATGTTTTCTGTTCATATGATTATTGGTTACAATATCTTAATTACCCACCAGGTGGCATCTGCTTCAAAACTCTCATAAATTCCATTTCGATTTCAGGACAAACAGGATACTGATACAGTGAAGCCTCCCTTAACTGACTTCTACATTTAATAGCCAGAAAAAGGCTGCTAGAAAATATTGTATGTAAGGGTAAACAATTCATTTCCTTTTCCGGGATAAGAGTCACTCTTTTCTTTTTCTCAGCCTACAGCAGTAGCAGGGATATCTAGGAAATCCTCAGTCATTTGAAAGGAAATATAATCAGAATTAAACCCGGAAGCTCTTTCTTTTTAAAAAAATATCTTACACTTTCAACATTAAATAAGAGCTGAATGTTAAGGGCAGATTCAGAAAAACAAAGCTAACCTCAAATCTCTTCTAAGGGAGACAGGAGGGGAAAAAAGGGGTGAAATAAGGAGTAAGGGGTGAATGAATACACAAAGCTTTATGGATAGTCACCATAGAGCCTTTCTCCTCTTTACTTTGTGTGAAGAGATGGGTGTGATTGAATGACTTCTAACGTTTAATGACACCTTTACTCCAGTGCTTTGTAAAGCTCACACATGAATACACTGATCCATTTCCCCATGATCCTGGGGGCCCGTTCTTTTGTGTCAAACACAAGGAAAAAGAAGACAGAGGGACAGACAGAGACAAAGAAAGAGCCAACGTAACCAAGCTCCAAACATGATTTAAACAACCAACTTAGTAAACATCAATCTTAGGATGCATTATGTGAAATGGAGCCATACTCTAGAAAGAAATGTTGGCTACATTTTAAAGATAATTTTGGCTAAAGAAATTGCCAAACTGAATTTCCAAGCAGTAACTCATCTTTCTAGGAGAGGCTGACAGGACAAAAGCAACAATGTGAAAAGGTGTAAAGATGGTTCCTCTGAAGGAAAAAAAAAAAAAAAGTAATAGTGTTATGACCCTGTTGTTTTCTTAAGGGTCTGGTTCTCTTGTCTTTTATTATTTGTCAGGAATCAATGTGGCTATGAAAAGAGCAATGGGTTAGAATCAAAATATTCGTGTGACTTGCAGCACTACTTTGTGTGAATTACATCACCTCCCTGGACCCCAGTTTCCATCTATGTAGCATTAGGGGATTGGACCAAATGACCTTTGGGTTTACTTTTCTGCTTATATTTGTTCTGACGGGGCATCCTTGTAGCCAGGGAGCAGCCTCTTAAGATGCAAGTGTGAGCGTGAGTCATAAGGAAGGACAGTGGGAGCTTGGAGACTGGTAGGGTCTGGAACTAGTTTGCCAAAACTGAGCCATTGGAAAGGTATGCAGTAAGGAAGCATTTCAAAACCCTTTGAATTGCATTTCCTCCCCCTTTAGTTCCATGGCTATTTTCTGAGGTGGGGGAAAAAAGCCCAGGTTTGGAAGAAAAGTCTAAGAAATGAATCCACTTTGTTCTCACTTTAGCTATAAAATAAAGTGCCTTTTGACTACTTGATTTTTTTTTTTAAAGATTTTATTTATTATTTTTAGAGAGAGGGGAAGGAAGAGAGGCAGAGAGGGAGAGAAACATCAATGTATGGTTGCCTTTCACCTGCCTCCAGCTACAGAGCTGGCTGGAGACCTGGCTTGCAACCTGATTATGTGCCCTGGCTGGGAATCGAACCAGCAACCTTTGGGTTTGCAGGCCGGCACC